>JAEOAD010000603.1:11015000-11285315 GCA_036365145.1 Orientallactaga sibirica | reverse complement strand
CCTGCACTGACATCTATAAACAGGCACACACACCTGTAGTGACACATATGATCAGGAACATACACATTGTGTGACACATATAAAGGCACACATCTGTAATGACTCATATAAATTGGGACACACAACTACACTGACACCCATTAAAAGGCACACACACCTGAAGTGACACATATAATCAGGCACACTCACATGAACTGACACATATAAAAAGGCACACACAACTGCACTGACACATATAAAAAGGCACACTCACATGCTCTGACACATATAAACAGCTACACAGACCTACACTGACACACAGAAGCAGGCACACACACCAGAACTGACACCCATAAACAGGAAGACACACCTGTACTGACACACATAAACAGGCCTACACACCTGCAGTGACATATATGATCAGGGACACACATTAACTGACACATATAAACAGGCCACTCACATGACTGACACATATTTCCAGGCACACACACCTATACAGACACATATAAACAGGCACAAACACCTGCACTGACACCCATAAACAGGCACATACACCTGCAGTGACACATATGGTAAGGCACACACACATGAACTGAAAAATATAAATGGCACACACACCTGTACTGACACCATACACAGGCACACACACCTTCACTGACACACATAAACAGACACACACACACACACACACTTGTAATGACACCCATAAACAGGTGCACACACCAGAATTTACACCCATAAACAGGTACACACACCTGCCATGACACCCATAATCAGGAACACACACCTGAACTGACATTCATAAAAAGGCACAAACACCTGCACTGACACATGTTAACAGGCACACACACCTGCACTGACACATACGAAGGGGCACACACACCTGCATTGACACCCATAAACAGGAAAAAACACTTACTGTGATTCCAATAAACAGGAACACACACCTGCACTGACACACATAAACAGGCACACACACATCCACTGACACATATAAACAGGCACGCAAACCTGCAGTGACACACACTATGAGGCAAACACACATGAACTGACACATAAAGAGGGACACACACCTGTCCTGATACATATTTACAGGCACACACACCTGTACTGGCAAATATGTACAGGAACACACACCTGCACTGACACCCATAAATAGGCACACACACCTGCAGTAACAAATATGATCACACACACACATGAACTGACACATATTAACAGGCACACACACCTGCATTGACAACCATAAACAGGAAAACATACCTGCTCTGACACCCATAAACAGGAATACACACCTGCACTGACACCCATGAACAAGCACACACATCTGCACTGACATGCATAAACAGGCACACACACCTGCAGTAATACATTTGATCAGACACACACACATGAACTGAAACATAAACAGGCATACACACCTGCACTGACACCCATAATCAGGCACAAACACCTGCACTGACACATATAAACTCACACACACCTGCAGAAACACATATAAACATGCACACACACCTGTACTGACACCCATGCACAGGCACACATATCTGCACTGATACCCATAAACAGGCCCACACACCTGCAGTGACACATATGATCAGGCACACACACATGAACTAACACATATGAAAAGGCACACACACTGCACAGACACACATCTACAGGCACACACACCTGCAGTGACACATATGATCAGACACAGACACCTGAACTGACACAAATAAACAGCCACACACACCTGCACTGACACATATAAACAGGCACACACACATTCAATGACACCCGTAAACAGGAAATCACCTGTGCTGACACCTATGAACATGAACACACATCCGCACTGACACGTATAAATAGGCATAAACCCCTACACTGACACCCATAATCAGTTACACACCTGTACAGACACACATAAACTGGCACACACACCTGTAGTGACACCCATAAACAGGCACACACACCTGCATTGACACCCACAAACAGGAACACAGACACCATGAAACCCATAAACTGTAACACACAACTGCACTGACACCCATATACAGGAAAACACACCTGCAATGGCACATATAAACAGGCACACACACCTGCACTGACACATATAAACAGGCACACACATCTGCACTGACACATATAAACAAGCACACACACACACCTGCACTGACACATATAAACCTGCACACACACGAGCACTGACACATACAAACAGGCAACGACACCTTCACTGAAACCCATAGAAACTACAAACACCTGTAATGACAACCATAAACATGTATTCACACCTGCATTGACACACATAAACAGGGACACACACCTGCACTGATACCTATAAACAGGAACACATATCTACACTGACACATATGAAAAGGCAAAGACAACAGCACTGACACCCATAAAGAGGCACAAAGACCTGCACTCACATCCATGAAGACGCACACACAACTTCAGTGACAACCATAATCAGGCACAAACACATACAATGACCATATAAACAGGCACACACCTGCAGTGAATCATATAAATAGGCACACACCCCTGTACTGATACCCATAAACAGGCAAGCACACCCACATTGACACCCATATACAGGCACACACCTGCAGTGACACATGTGATCAGAAACACACACATGAACTGACACATACAAACAGGCACACACATCTGAGTGGACACATATAAACAGGCACACACATCTGTACTGCCACATGTAAACAGGCACACACACCTGCACTGACACCCATAAAGGACACACACACCTGCATTGACACCCATAAACAAAAACACAAATGTGCCCTTACACCCATAAACAGGCACACACACCTATACTGACACATATAAACAGGCACAACCTCCTGTGCAGACATCCGTAAACAGGCACAACAAGCCTGCATTGACACCCATAAACATGAACACACACCTTCACTGACACATATAAACAGGCACACACACCTGCTCTGACACATAAAAACAGGCACATACACACCTGCAGTGACACATATGATCAAGGTCACACACATGAACTGACACATGTAAATGGCACACACACCTGCACTGACACACATAAACAGGCACAGACACCTGCACTGACACATATGATAAGGCACACATACATGAACTGGCACCTATAAAAAGGCCCACTCACCTGTACTGACACATATAACCAGGCAGACACACCTACACTGACACATATAAACAGGCACCACATCCGCACTGAATCCATAAAAGGCACACACACCTGCAGTGACACATATAAACAGGAATACACATCTGCACTGACTCCCATGATCATATGTGTCAATACAGATGTGTGTTCCTGTTTATGTGTGTCATGGCAGGTATGTGTTCCTGATTATGGGTGTCAGTGCTGGTGTATGTGACTGTTTATATGTGTCATTTCAGATGTTTGTGCCTGTTTATATGTCCAAGGGCAGGTGAGTGTACCTGTATATTGGTGTCATTCCAGGTGTGTGCACCTGTTTATATGTGTCAGTACAAGTGTGTGTGCCTGTTTATATATGTCAGTTCATTTGTGAGTGTCTGATCATATGTGTTACTGCAGGTGTGTGTTCCTGTTTATGGGTGTCAGTGCAGGTGGGTGTGCCTGCTTATATGTGTCACTGCAGGTGTGTGTGCTTGCTCATATGTTTCATTTCATGTGTGTGTGCCTGATAATATGTTACTGCAGATGTGTGTGCCTGTTTATGGGTTTCCATGCAGGTGTGTGACTGTTTATATGTGTCAGTACAGTTGTGTGTTCCTATTAGGGGTGTCAGTGCTGGTGTGTACACCTGTTTATATGTGTCATTTCAGTTGTGTTTGCCTATTTTTATGTACAAGTGCAGGTGAGTGTGCCTGATTGTGGGAGTCATTGCAGGTGTGTGTGTCTGTTTATGGGGGTCAGTATAGGTAGGTGTGCTTTTTTGTATGTGGCAGTGCAGTGTGTGTGTGCCTGTTTATATGTTTCAGTGCAGGTGTGTATTCCTGTTTATATGTGTCAGTGTAGGTGTGTGTCCCTGTTTATATGTGTCAGTGCTGGTGAGTGTTCCTGTTTATGGGTGTCAGTACAGGTGTGTACCTGATTATGGGTGTCAGTCCAGGTGTTTGTCAGTCCAGGTGTGTGTGCATGTTTATATGTGTCACTGCAGGTATGTGCCTGTATATGTGTCAGTATAGGTGTTTGTGCCTGTTTACATGTGTCAGATCATGTATGTTTGCCTGATCATATGTGTCACTGTAGGTGTGTGTGCCTGTTTATGTGTGTCAGATCATGCGTGTGTGCCTGTTTATATGTGTCAGTACAGTTGTGTGTGCCTGTTTATATGTGTCAGTACAGTTGTGTGTGCCTGTTTATAAGTGTCAGTTCATGTGTGTGTGCCTGATCATATGTGCCAATGCAGTTGTGTGTGCCTGTTTATATGTGTCAGTGCAGGTGTCTGTGCCTGTTTATATGTCAGTACAGGTGTGTGTGCCTGTTTTTATGTGTCAAACTTGTGTGTGTGCCTGATCATATGTCTCAATAAGGTGTGTGCCTGTTTATGGGTGTCAGTGCAGGGGTTTGTGTCTGTTTGTATATGTCAGTGCAGATGTGTGTTCCTGTTTATAGGTGTCAGCACAGATGTGTTTTCCCATTTATGTTGGTCAATACATGTATGTGTGCCTGTTTATATGTGTCAGTGCAGGTGTGTGTGCCAGTTTATATGTGTCAGTTCAGGTGTGTGTGTCTGATCATATGTGTTACTGCAGGTGTGTGTGCCTGTTTATGTGTGTCTGTGCAGGTGTGTGTGCCTGTTTATATGTGTTAGTTCATGTGTGTGGCCTGTGTATGGGTGTCAGTACAGGTGTGTGTGCATGTTTATATGTGCCAGTGCAGGTGTTTGTGCCTGTTTATGGGTGTCACTGAAGTTGTCTGTTCTTCTTAAGGGGTGTTATTGCAGGTGATTGTACCTGTTTATGGGTGTCAGTTCTGGTGTGTTTGCCTTTTTATATGTGTCAGGGCAGATGTGTTTTCCTGTTTATAGGTGTCAGTGCAGGTGCATGTCCCTGTTTATGGGTGTAAATACAGGTGTGCGTACATGTTTAGGCTTCTCAGTACAGGTGTTTGAGTGTTTATGGGTGTCAGTGAAGATGTTTGTCTGTTTATATGTGTCAGTGCAGGTGTGTGTGCCTGTTTATATGTATCAGTTCATGTGTGTGTCCTTGATCACAATTGTCACCCCAGGTGTATGTGCCTGTTTATGTGTGTAAGTGCAGTTGTGTCTTCCTGTTTATGGTTGTCATTTCTTGTGTGTTTGCCTGTTAATATGTGTCAGTACAGATGTGTGTGATTTTTTTATGTGTGTCAGTGCAGGTGTGTACCTGATTATAAATGTCAGTGCAGGTTTGTGTGCTGGGTTATATGTGTCAGTGCATATGTGTGATCCTGTTTGTGGTTGTCAGGGCCATTCAGTGGGTTTATTTATGGGTGTCAGTTCTGCTGTGTGTGCCTGCTTAAGGGTGTCAGTGCAGATGTGTGTGCCTATTTATTTGTGTCAGAGCAAATGTGTGTGACTGTTTATGTGTCAGTGCAGGTGTATGTGGCTGTTTATGTGTGTCAGTTCATGTGTGTGTTTCTGATCATATGTGTTACTTCAGGTGTTTTTGCCTGTTTATGGGTGTCAGTTCAGGTGTGTGTTCCTGTTTGAGGGTATCAGAGCAAGTGTGTTTTCATGTTTATGGGTGTCAGGTTAGTTGTGTGTGCTTTATCATGTATCAGTGCAGGTGTATGCCTGTTTAAATGTGTCAGTTTTTCTGTGTGTGTCTGATTATATATGTTACTGCAGGTTTGCTCACCTGTTTATGTGTGTCAGTGCAGGTATGTGTGCCTGGTTATATGTGTCAGTCAATAGGAGTGTGCCTGTTTATACATGTCAGTCCATGTTTGTGCCTTTTCATATGTGTCATGAAGGTGTGTGTGCCTCTTTATGTGTGTAATTGCAGGTGTGTATTCCTATTTATGGGTGTCAGTTCTGTTGTGTGTGCCTGTTTATGGGTTTGAATGCAGGTGTGTGTGCCTGTTCATATGTGTCAGTGCAGTTGTTTTTGCCTGTTTATATGTGTCAGTGCATGTTGTGATTTCTTAGTAACAGGCTGGACTGGTAAGGAGGCTGGCCTTAACTATTGGACATGGCCAGGGGCCCTGGGCTGCGGGGTCAAAGCTTGCCCTCTGTCAGGGGTACCTTGATATGGTGGTCGCCTTCCCTATGTTGTAGAGTGTAGTGAGCTGTGATTGCCCAGAGTGGGCAAAACTGGCAAGGCGCTCCCCCCAGACCCGAAAGGCTATGACCATTCCATAAGTCAGACTTTGCCCCCCACAGTTCCTGACCTGTGGCTAGCTGCCCAGGAGACCCTCATGTGGCTAAAATCACATAGCCTTCTCACCCTCCACAGTTCTGAAGTCACAGCCTCCTGTTAATCTCCTCTTCCACCCTTCCCCCTATCTTCCCTTATCCTTCCCCCATAGCTTTGAAGTTACCAGTCCTTCCTCTACCTAGATAACATCCCATAAACTATGCATCTGATTGCCATACAGTGTGTATGTGCTGTCTCAACCTTCCCCAAGTGTTTATAAACCCACCCACCCTTTCAATAAATGAGTTCTATCCATCAGACGGTCTCCTGGGTGCTCATTGCCCCCTCCATCACACTCACCTGCCCAGCCAGGAGGACCCTGCTGCTCCCCTTCCAACTCGTCTCTCCCTCGCCCAAGATGTCGGTGGCCAAAAACCCCGGGGAATGGAACAAGCCCCACAGCTGGTGCCTGAACAGGGACTTTCTGGACTCATGGTTAATAGGTGAGTGACCCCTTGGGGACATCCTCCCCCTGGGGCTAATGGCCCCCAGTGGCCACCTCCCCATTATGGGCTGGCAAGGTTCAGTATGCAGGAAGGCAGGCTTCCCCTTTCTCCATCAGAGAAAGGAGGATGGATCTCTCTCTCTCAGAAACTATCCTATTTTTTCATTCTTTATTTTTGGGCGAGGGAGAGATGAGTTGGAAAGGTTGAACAAGCCCACCAACCCCCAGGGATCTATGACTGGGTCCGCCTTCGTGCCCTCCAGGCTTGGGACAGACTAACCCCACCCTCCAATTCACAAGATAATACCTCCTCCCTCCTTTTTCTTCTCCAAAAACCAGAAGAAACACTTTCTGATTTCATTTTCAAAACAAAAACCAATTTAGAGAGAAAAATCCCTGACCCTACTGCCAGGGACCTCCTCCTTAAAAGTATTGTATGGGAGGGAATGACTTCCAAGTGCAGGGCAGCCTGTCAAGGGCTCAAAGATGAACATTATGATAAATGGATAGTTGCCACCCAGGATATTGGGACTGCTTCATACAAGGCTGCCTCCTTAGCACAGGCCTTCATGGCAGCCCTAAAAACTAAAGGAAAATGTTTTGATTGCAGCGAGGATGGACATTGGAAAGGGGAATGTCCCAGAGGCCCCCCACCAAATTCCAAAGGCCCCCTACCAAAAACAGTCTGCCCTGGATGCCGCAGAGGATTTCACTGGAAAAGGGATTGTCATTCTACTCATGATATAAACAGCAAACCCCTGGAGCCTTTAAACTTCAAAAGGGGCAGCCCTCAGCCCCATCAATAAGAAGGAAGACCCATAAAGTACAATGGGTAACAAGTATCCTGGAAGGAGCCCACCCAAGATTAGCCCTAGAAGTAGGAGGAAAAACTTTTTTTTATATATTTTATTATTTATTTATTTATTTATTTATTTGAGAGAGAGAGAGATACAGAAATAGGCAGGTAGAGAGAGAGAGAGAATGGGTGTGCCAGGGCCTCCAGCCACTGCAAACGAACTCCAGATGCATGCACCCCCTTGTGCATCTGGCTTACGTGGGTCCTGGAGAATCGAGCCTCGAACCAGGGTCCTTAGGCTTCATAGGCAAGCGTTTAACCACTAAGCCATCCCTCCAGCCCAGGAAAAACTTTTGAATGTTTAATTGACACTGGAGCAGATAAAACTATTCTAAAACAATCTGAGTTCCCTCAGTGTTGGGAGTTAATCCCAGGACCCCAACTAATGGGGATAGGAGGTCCTTCACAAGCATATGTTACTAAAGAGGCTTACAAATGGAAGGACCCAGATGGTACTACGGGCCTTATTAGACCCCTAGTGGCCAATATAACAACTAACCTACTAGCAACACTGAGGGATAATGCATTGAATTAGAGGACTATGAGAAGTACCTCTGCCGATGTCACCCCCAATCCTAAAGGCCACTGTTAAATATGAAACTCCCTGCCTAGAATGGCTCTCTAATGAGCCAGTCTGGGTTGAACAGTGGCCTCTAACAAGGGAGAAACTTAAAATCTTAAATCAGCTCATAACAGAACAACTTCAACTTAACCATATCCACTCTTCTCGAAGCCCATGGAATACTGTATTTGTAATAAAAAAAAAAACTCAGGAGGATGGAGGTTATTACAAGACCTTAGGGCACCAGGCCATGCTCATTTGGGGTGCCCCTCAAAGGGGACTTCCCCTTGTCTCGGCCATACTGGCTAATACCCCCCTCCTCACTATTGACATCAAAAAATGCTTCTTTTCCATCCCTCTGCACCCTAGGGACCGATAGCGTTTTGCATTTTTAGTTCCCTCTGTCAATAATTCGGGACCTTCCAAACGTTTTGAATGGATGGTCCTGCCTCAAGGCATGGCTAACAGTCCTACCATATGCCAAGAGGTGGTTGCTACAGCATTAAGCCCCCATTTAAACCAAGGACTTAACATTTATCATTACATGGATGATATTCTTGTTTGGAAAGACTCCTCCACTTCGCCAATAGAATTAAGAGACCAATTACTGCCTTCCCTCACTAAAGCGGGTTTTAAAATTGCCCCAAATAAAGTCCAATTAATCCCACCCATAACCTTTCTGGGAACAGAGCTCTCCCTTACTTCTGCCCGGCCCCTAAAGCCCACCCTCTCCTTCCCCCAAAAGCTCACACTAGCTTCACTCCAGAGCTTTTTGGCAAATCTTAATTGGCTTCAGCCATGGCTCCACATCCCTACCAGTGATCTACAGCCCCTATTTGACATGTTAAAAGGTGACAAGGACCCATCCTCCCCCCGATCCCTAAGCCCAGAAGCAAAGCAGGCATTAACCAAGATTAATAACATCTTCTGTGATATGGCCCTTGCCCGATATTCGCCAGACGAGCCATTCCAACTTTTAATATTTAACTCTTCCCCGACCATTATGGGGGCACTATATCAACCCCAAGGAGTCCTAGAATGGCTCCACACCTCTATTGGTAGAGCCCCATGCATATTAACAGAGGTTGACTCCTTGGCAACCATGATTAGAACCGGGCGAGACTGAGCCCTCCAGACTTTGGGCAAAGAACCTGACACTATCATAACCCCCTTCCCCCTCTCTGACATACAATGGCTACTCAGGAATCACTCCCGATTTGCTATTAGTCTACTGGGCTTCTCTGGCCCAATTGACAACCATTATCCTAATAAAAAATGGATCCCTGCAATACCCCTCCTAAAATGGCTCCCACCCCACCTCTTTTCAAGAAAACCCATCCCCGGAGTGCCCCCCATTTTTACAGATGGAGGGAAAAGAGGAGCAGCTGTAATTCTCTACCACCCAGGGGATCAACCCCCCACCATTCACTTTAGGGAGCTTCCTGATAGATCCCCACAATACAAAGAATTATATGCCATTTATCTGGCACTATTAGAGGAAGATGGCCCCTTCAATCTTTTCTCAGATAGTATATATGCTGTTAACTTGCTCCCCTGCCTAGCTCGCTCACATATCCAGCTAGATGAAAATCCCCTTTCCCCACTACTGATAAAAGTTTCTAACATCATTTGCAAAAGAAAAGCCCCTGTCTATATACAACACATAAGATCCCACAGCCCCATGCCTGGCCCCCTTTCAGAGGGAAATGCACTAGCAGATCAGGAGGCCTCATACAGAAGCCTGACAGATACTTTTTAAACCATTCTTGAGGAGGCTGAAAAATTCCATGCTAATACCCATGTAAACCACAAAGGGCTTCAATTGCACTTTCCCCAAATCCCTAAAAGTCAGCTCCAAAGTATCCTAAAAACCTGCCACTCCTGTGCCTCATTGATCACCACATCAGCTCTTCAGACTATGGGCACCAACCCCACAGGCCTTAAACTAATGCCCTCTGGCAGATTGATGTCACCCATGTCCCCCAATTTGGTCGCAAAAATATGTATTTGTAATGATGGACACATACTCCCACTTCATGTGGGCCACAGCACAGAGAGGAGAAAATACAAAAAGGCTAATATGCCATATGCTATCTACCTTCGCCATCATGGGCATCCCTCACCAAATAAAAACTGATAATGGCCCAGCTTTTATCAGCTCCTCATTCAAAACATTTTGTGCACAATGGAGGATTACACATCACACAGGAATTCCACACAACCCTCAAGGCCAAGGCATAATAGAACACACCAGACACTTAAAAAACAACTTAAAAAACAACAAACTAATAACCATCCACCAAACCTCCAACTGTTCATGGCACTGGCTACTCTAAATATTTTTAACATATACAAAAATTCCCAACACCCCCCATTGCCCTTCACTGGAACACACCAAAAATCACCCCTCCCATTCTTGTACAATGGCAAGATCCTCTAGATGGTAAATGGAAAGGGCCTGACCCCCTCCTCACAAGGGGTAGAGGATTTGCTTGTGTCTTCCCACAGGACAAACCCAAAGCTATTTGGATACCAGCCAGAAATGTCCGATTCAACCCTACTGACCAAGGAGATGGCTCACCTGAAACTGAAACAAAAGCTTCCCCCTCATCACAAAAAAATGGAGGAGGAGGACCCCCAGGCCCACCAGGAGGAAAACATGCCGACCTGGGGCCAAATTGAGGCCCTCTGCCAGCAAGGAGTCAGGGTGGTATGAAATTCACAACAGCCTCTATCACCAGAGACTCTGCTTATATCCTTACTTGCTATCCTGACCTTAAAAGTAGCACAGGCTCAACAAGCATATTGGGCTTACGTACCTGACCCCCCCCCGCCAGCTAGGGCTGCTCTCTGGGAAGAACCTTTACCTAAGATATCTTCCAATGCTTCCCTTACCACTGCCAATTATGACCTAGAATTCCTACAAGAAGCGACTAAGCCAATTAACTGGACCTCCCTCACAGCAGAGCCATCTATCTGCTTTTCAAGCAATAGGTATCATGAGGGATGTTATTTAATATATCCAAACCATCCATTAATTACGGATGGTAAATACCAAAATAAATATAATTTACGATTACAGTTGGGTCCCCAAGAAAGTAAACAATCAGAGGTACTGCCCATCTTGAGTCCCCAAGGGCAGCCTCAACCAGAATTATGGAAAGTAATAGTTACCCTAAAAGAAAATCATTTTAAGTTTCATATGTGTCTGCCCCTCCCTTATCTTTTTATAGTTGGGCCCGGGTGGGTCAATCACCAAAATGAAATTTACTATCTTAGTTGTACCCAGTGTATTATCACCAATTGTATCAATTCTAAGGAAGACACAGCTGCAGATTACTCCTCCAATGTAGTCTTTATAGTCATGCGGCCTCCTTACTTAATCATGCAGTCAAAATGACTGAGCCCTGGTACTCCAGCTTCGGAGCTCAAGTGTTCCAGCAGCTCAACAGATTGCTGATGTGGAAAAAAAGATTTATAGAATGGCTAATTGTGGGAATCAATGTTACAATTGCCATCATCGCCTCTTCCACTGCCGCAGCAGTATCACTGGCACAATCAATGAAGACAGCTGATCATGTTAATGGACTGACTAAAAATGTATCTCAAGCCCTTTCGTCCCAGATAGATATTGATAAAAAGGTGTTAGTCCGGTTAGATGCTCTAGAGGATGCTGTTATGTATTTAGGAAGACTGGTTGTCAATCTGGCAGCTCAAATGCAATTGGTCTGTCATGCAAATTATCAATTCATATGTATCACTCCTTTACCCTACAATGGGACTGCTACTGAATGGTGGAAGGTTGAAAATAATATTCGAGGTATTTGAAATCATAATAATCTTAGCATAGATTTACAAAGTTTACAAAAGGAAATATCTATTATTTCACATAGTCATTTGTCTTTTGGTGATCCTGCTAAGGTTGCAAAAGGATTTTTTGATGCCTTAGAGAGCACATTGCAAAAATTATCTCCCAAACAGTTTCTTTCTCAGATTTTCATTTGGCTTCTATTGGTGTCAGGCACCCTGCTACTACTCTTATGCATAATTCCCTGTATATGTAAATTAGGGATTAAACAATATAAACATATCTTGACTGATAGGGTCCTTATACACCAGTTGGCTCTAACTGGACCTGCATTAAGCCACAAAAAACATACCCAAGATGACACTGCCCCACTTTAAAAAAAAAGGGGAGTTTTTGGGCTTTGCTAGTAACAGGCTGGACTGGTAAGGAGGCTGGCCTGAACTATTGGACATGGCCAGGGGGCCTGGGCTGCGGGGTCAAAGCTGGCCCTCTGTCAGGGTTCCCTGGAGACAGCGATCGCCTTCCCTATGTTGTAGGGTGTAGTGAGCTGTCATTGCCCAGAGTGGGCAAAACTGGCAAAGCGCTCCCCCCAGACCAGAAAGGCTGTGACCATTCCATAAGTCAGACTTTGCCCCCCACAATTCCTGACCTGTGGCTATCTGCCCAAGAGACCCTCATGTGGCTAAAGTCACATAGCCTTCTCACTCCCCACAGTTCTGAAGTCACAGCCTCCTGTTAATCTCTTCCGCCCTTCCCCCTACCTTCCCTTATCCTTCCCCCATAGCTTTGAAGTTACTAGTCCTTCCTCTATCTAGATAACATCCCATAAACTATGCATCCAATTGCCATACAGTGTGTATGTGCCGTCTCAACCTTCCCCAAGTGTTTATAAACCCACCCACCCTTTCAATAAATGACTGCTATCCATCAGACGGTCTCCTGGGTGCTCATTGCCCCGTCCATCGCACTCACCTGCCCAGCCAGGAGGACCCTGCTGCTCCCCTTCCAACTCGTCTCTCCCTCGCCTGAGATGTCGGTGGCCAATGACCTCGGGGAACGGAACAAGCCCCACAAGTGCAGGTGTGTGTACCTGGTTATATGTGTCAGTGCAGATGTTTGTGCCTGTTTATATGTGTCAGTATAGGTGTGTGTGCCTGTTTATATGTGTCAGTTCATGTGTGTGTGCCTGATCATATGTGTCACTGTAGGTGTGTGCACCTGTTCATGGGAGTCAGCGCAGGTGTGTGTTCCTGTTTATGGGTCTCAGGGCAGGTGTGTTTTCCTGTTTATGGGTATCAGTGCAGGTGTGTCTGCCTGTTTATGGGCTTCAGTCCAGTTGCATGTGCCTGTTTATATGTGTCAGTTCAGGTGTGTCTGCCTGTTTATATGTGTCAGTTCATGTATGTGTGCCTGATTATATGTCTCACTGCAGGTGTGTGCCTGTCTATGTGTGTCAGTGCAGGTGTGTGTGGCTGTTTATATGTGTCAGTGCAGATGTGTGTTCCTGTTAATGGGTTCCAGGGCAGGTGTGTGTTCTTCTTTATGGGTGTCAATGCAGGTGTGTGTGCCTTTTGTGGGTGTCAGGGCAGATGTTTGTGCTGGTTTAAATGTGTCAGTGCAGGTGTGTGTGCCTGTTATTATGTGCAGGTAAGTGTGCCTGTATATGGGTATCATTGCAGGTGTGTGTGCCTGTTTATGGGTATCATTACAGGTGTGTGTACATGTTTGTATGTGGCAGTGAAGGTGTGCATGCCTGTTTATGTGTGTCAGTGCAGATGTGTGTTCCTGTTTATGAGTGTCATGGCAGGTGTGGGTGCCTGTTTATGGGTGTCACTACAGGTGTTTGTGCCTCGATATATGTGTCAGTGCAGGGGTGTGTGCCTGGTTATATGTGTCAGTGTATGTTAGTGTGCCTTTTGATATGTGTCAGTTCATGTGTGTGTGTTATGATATGTGTCACTGCAGGTGTGTGTGCAAGATTATGTGTGTTTGTTCAGGTGTGTGTGCCTGTTTACATGTGTCAGTTCATGTGCATGTCCTTGATCATAAGTGTCAGTGCAGGTGTGTGTGCCTGTTTATGTGTGTAAGTTCGGGTGTTTCTTCCTGTTTATGAGAGACAAGGCAGGTGGGAGTGCCTGTTTATGGGTGTCAATACAAGTGTGTGTGCATGTTTTATGTGGCAGTGTAGGTGTGTGTGCCTGGTTATATGTGTCAGTGCAGGTGTGTGTTCCTCTTTATATGTGTCACCACAGGTGAGTGTGCCTGTTTATGGTTGTGAACCAGATTATGGGTGTCACTGCAGTTGTGTGTTCCTGTTTATATGTGTCACTGCAGGCATGTGCCTGTTTATATGTGTCAGTACTGGTGTGTTTGCCTGTTTATATGTGTAAGTGAATGTGTGTGTGCCTGATAATATGTGTCACTGCAGGTGTGTATGCCTTTTTATGGGTGTCATTTTGCATGGGTGTTCCTGTTTATATGTGTCAGTGCTGGTGTCTCTGCCTGGTTATGTGTCAGTACACTTGTGTATGCCTATTTATATTTGTCAGTTCATGTGTGTGTGCCTGGTCATATGTGTCAGTGCAGGTGTGTGTGCCTGTTTAAATGTATCAGTTCATGTGTGTGTGCCTGGTCATATGTGTCAGTGCAGGTGTGTGTGCCTGTTCATGGTTGTCAGTGCAGGTGTGTGTTCCTGTTTATATGTGTCAGTGCATGTGTGTGCCCCTGTTTACATGTGTCAGTGCAGGTGTGTGTGCCTGTTTATGGGTGTCAGTACACATGTTTGTGTATGTTTGTATGTGGCAGTGTAGGTGTGTGTGCCTGTTTATATTTGTAAGTGCAGGTGTGTTCCTGTTTATATGTGTCAGTTCATGTGTATGTGCCTAATCTTATGTGTCAGTGCAGGTGTGTGTGTGCCTGTTTATATGTGTCAATGCAGGTGTGTGTGCCTGTTTATGTGTGTCAGTGCAGGTGTTTGTACCTGTTTATATGTGTCAGTGCAGGTGATTGTGGCTGTTTATGTATGTCAGTGCAGGTGTGTATGCCTGATCATATCTGTCACTGCAGGTGTGTTTGCCTGTTTATGTGTGTCAGTGCAGGTGTGTGTGCCTGTTTTTAAGTGTCAGTACAGGTGTGTTTTCCTGTTTATGGCTGTCATGGTAGGTGTGTGTGTCTGTTTAATATGTGTCAGTGCAGGAGTGTTGGCCTATTTATGGATGTCAGTGCAGGTGTGTGTTCCTGTTTATGGGTGTCAATGCAGGTGTGTGACTGTTTATGGGCGTCAGTACAGGTATGTGTGCCTGTTTATGTGTGTCAATGCAGGTGTGCCTTCCTGTATATGGGTGTCAGTACAGGTGAGTGTGCCTGTTTATATGTGTCAGTTCATGTGTGTGCCTGATCATATGTGTCAGTGCAGGTGTGTGTGCATCTTTATGGGTGAGAGTACAGGTGTTTGTCCCTGTTTATGGGTATCAATGCAGGTGTGCATACATCTTTAGCGATGTCAGTACAGGTGTTTGTAACTGTTTATCGGTGTCAGTGAATGTGTCTTTGCCTGTTTATACGTGTCACTTCAGATGTGTGTGCCTTTTTATATGTGTCAGTTCATTTGTGTTTATATGTGTCATTTCAGGTGAGTGTGTCTTATCATATGTGCTGCTGCAGGTTTTTGTGCCTGTGTATGGGTGTCAGTGAAAGTGTGTGTGACTATATATATATGTGTCAGTTTCAATGTGTGTTCCTATTTATGAGTGTCAGGACAGATGTGTGTTCCCCTTTATGGGTGTCAATGCAGGTTTGTGTGCATGTTTATCAGTGACAGTACAGGTGTGTTTTTCTGTTTATATGTGTCAGTTCATGAGCATGTGCCTGATCATATGTGTCACTGCAGGTGTGTTTGCATGTTTCTGGGTGTCAGTGCAGGTGTGAGTGCCTGTTTATGGGTGTCAATGCAAGTGTGTGTCCCTGTATATATGGGTCAGTTTTGATGTGTGTTCCTGATTATGAGTGTCACGGTAGGTGTGTGTTCCCATTTACGGGTGACAATGCAGGATTGTGTGCCTGTTTATGGGTGTCAGTAAAGGAGTGTGTGCCTGTATATATGTTTCAGTGCAGGAGTGTGTGCCTGTTTATATGTGTCACTGGATATGTGTGTGCCTGTTTATATGTGTCAGTTCATGTGTGTGTACCTGATAATATGTGTTACTGCAGGTGTGTTTGACTGTTTATGGGTGTCAGTGCAGGTGTGTAAATGTTTATATGTGTCAGTAAGGTGTGTGGACCTATTTATATGTGTCAGTTCATGTGTGTGTGCATGATCATATGTGTCACTGCAGGTAATTTTACTTTCATACAGGTGTCAGTGCAGGTGTGTGTAACTGTTTATATGTGTCAGTGTAGGTGTGTGTACCTCTTTATGGATGTCAGTGCAGGTGTGTGTTCCTGTTTATGAGTGTCATGGCAGGTGTGTGTTCTTGTTTATGTGTGTCAGTGCAGGTGTGTGTTCCTGTGTATGGGTGTCAGTACAGGTGTGTGTGCCTGATTTTATGTGTCAGTTTATGTGTGTGTCTGATCATATGTGTCAATACAGGTGTGTGTGCCCCTTTATGGGTGTCAGTGCATGTGTTTATGCCTGTTTATATGCGTCAGTTCAGGTGTGTGTGTCTAATCATATGTGTTACTACAGGTGCGTGTGCCTGATTATGTGTGTCAGCTCAGGTTTGTGTGCCTGTGTATGGCTGTCAGTACAAGTGTGTGTGGCTGTTTATATTTTTCAGTTCATGGGTGTGTGCCTGATCATATGTGTCACTGCAGGTGTCTTTGCCTTTTTATGCGATTCAGTGTAGGTGTGTGTGCCAGTTTCTATGTGTCAGTACAGGTGTGTTTGCCTGATTATATGTGTCAGTACAGTTGTGTTTGCCTGGTTATATGTGTCAGTTTATGAGTGTGTGCCTGATCATATGTGTCACTGCAGGTGTGTGTGTGTGTTTATGGTTGTCAGTGTAGGTGTGTGTGCCTGTTTATATGAGTCAGTTTTTATGTCTGTTCCTGTTTATGGGTGTCTGTACAGGTGTGTGTGCCTGTTTATATGTGGCAGTGCAGATGTGTGTTCCTCTTTATATGTGTCACTGGATATGTTTGTGCCTGTTTATATGTGTCAAATCATGTGTGTGTGTGACTGATAATATGTGTTAGTGCAGGTGTATGTGCCTGTTTATGGGTGTCAGTGCAGGTGTGTGACTGTTTATATGTCTCAGTACAGGTGTGTATGCCTGTTTATGTAAGTGCAGGTGTGTCTTCTTCTTTGTGGGTGTCAGTTCTGGTATGTGTGCTGCTTGTGTGTGTCAGTGCAGGTGTGTGTGCCTGTTTATATGTGTCAGAGCAGGTGTGTGTGTGTGCCTGCTTACATGTGTCAGTATAAGTGTTTATACTTGTTTATGGGTGTCAGTGCAGGTGTGTGTGCCTGTTTAAGGGTGTCAGCGCAGGTGAGTGACTGTTTATATGTCTCAGTACAGGTTTGTATGCCTGTTTATGTGCATAAGTTCAGGTGTGTCTTCTTCTTTGTGGGTATCAGTTCCGGTATGTGTGCTGCTTACAGGTGTCAGTGCAGGTGTGTGTGCCTGTTTAGATGTGTCAGAGCAGGTGTGTGTGCCTGTTTACATGTGTCAATACAGGTGTGTATGCATGTTTATGGGTGTCAGTGCATGTGTGTGTGCCTCTTTATGGGTGTCAGTGTAGGTATGTGACTTTTATCTGTCAGTTTGGGTGTGTTTTCCTGTTTATATGTGTCAGCTCATGTGTGTCTGCCTGATCATATGTGTCACTGCAGGTATGTGTTCCTGTTTATGGGTGTCAGTGGTTTTGTGTGTGCCTGTTTATGTGTCAGTACAGGTGTGTGTGCCTTGTAATATGTGTTAGTTCAGGCGAGTGTGCCTGTTTATATGTCAGTTCATGTGTGTGTGCCTTATCATATGTGTCCGTGCAGGTTTGTGTGCCTGTTTATGTGTGTCAGTGCAGTATGTTTGTCTGTTTACATTTTCCAGTTCATTTTTGTTTCCTTAGTCATATGTGTCACTGAAGGTGTGTATGCCTGTTTATGTGTGTAAGTGCAGGTGTGCCTTCTTGCTTATGGGTGTCAGCTCAGGTGTGTGTGCCTGCTTATGCATGTCAGTGTAAGTGTGTGTGCCTGTTTATATGTGTCAGAGCATGTGGGTGTGCCTGTGTACATATGTCTGTTTAGGTCTGTGTGCCTGTTTATATGTGGCAGTGCAGATATGTGTGTCTGTCTATATGTGTCAGTGCAGCTGTTTGTGCCTGTTTATATGTGTCAGTTCATCTGTGTGTGTCTCATCATATGTGTTACTGCAATTCTGTGTGCCTGTTTATGTGGGTCTGTGCAGGTGTGTGTGCCTCTTATATGTGTCACTTCATATGTGTGTGCCTGATCATATGTGTCATTGCAGGTGTTTGCCATTTTATGGATGTCAGTGCATGTGTGGGTTCCTCTTTATGAGTGTCATGGCAGGTGTGTGTTCCTGTTTATGTGTGTCAGTGCAGGTGTGTGTGCCTGTGTATTGGTGTCATTACAGGTGTGTGTGCCTGTTTATATGTGTCAGTTCATGTTTGATCATATGTGTCACTGCAGGTGTGTGCCCATATATGGGTGTCAGTGCATGTGTGTGTGTCTGTTTATATGTGTCAGTTCAGGTGGGTGTGTCTGATCATATGTGCTACTGCATGTGTGTGTGCCTGATTATGTGTGTCAGTGCATGTGTGTGTGTGTGTCTGTGTATGGGTGTCAGTACAGGTGTGGGTGCATGTTTATATGTGTCAGTTCATGTGTATGTGCCTGATAATATGTGTCAATGTAGGTGTCTGTGCCTGTTTATGGGAGTGAGTGTAGGTATGTGTGCCTGTTTATGTGTGTCAGTGCAGGTGTGTGTGCCTGTTTATTTGTGTCAGTACAGTTGTGTGTGCCTATTTATATGTGTCAGTTCATGTGTGTGTGCCTGATCATATGTGTCACTGCAGGTGTGTGTGCCTGTTTATGTGTGTCAGTTCAGGTGTGTGTGCCTGTTCATATGTGTCAGGGCAGGTGTGTTTTCCTGTTTATGGGTGTAAATACAGGTTTGTGTGCCAGTATTTCGGTATGAGTACAGGTGTATGTGCCCTTTTATATGTGTCAGGGGAGGTGTGTGTGTCTGTTTATACATGTCAGTTCATGTGTGTGTGCCTGAATATATGTATTACTACAGGTGTGTGAGCTCAGATATACGGTGTCAGTGCAGGTGTGTGACTTTTATATGTGTCAGTGCAGGTGTGTGTGCCTCTTTATATGTGTCAGTTCATGTGTTTGTGCCTCATCTCATGTGTCACTGCAGGTGTGTGTGCCTGGTTATATGTGTCAGAGCCGATGTGTGTTCCTGTTTATTGGTGTCTGGCTGGGGTGTGTATCTATTTATGGATGCTGTGCAAGTATGTGTGCCTGTTTGTATGTGTCACTGCATGTATGCCTGTTTATATGTGTCACTTCAGGTTGTGTGATTTTTATTGTTTTCAGTGCTGGTGTGTGTGCCTGATTATATGTGCCAGTCCAGGTGTGTGTGCCTGTTTATAAGTGTCACTGCATATTTGTGACTGTTAAATGTGTCACTGCAGGTTTGTGTGCCTGTTTACTTGTGTCAGTGCAGGTGTATGTGCCTGTTTATATTTGTCAGTGCAGGTGTGTCTGCCAGGTTATGGGTGTCAGTACAGGTGTGTGTACTGGTTTATATGTGTCAGTGCAGATGTGTGTACCTGTCTATATGTGTCATTTCAGGTGTGTGGCTCTTTATCTGTGTCAGTTCATTCATGTATTTCTGATCATATGTGTTACTTCAGGTCTGTGTGCCTGTTTCTGGGTGTCAGTGCAGTTGTGTGTGCCTGTTTATGTGTGTCGGTTCAGGCGTGTGTGCCTGTTTATATGTATCAGTTCATGTGTGTGTGCCTGATCATATGGTCAATGCACATGTGTGTGTCTGTTCGTGGTTGTAATTGCAGGTGTGTGTTCTTGTTAATGAGTATCAGGGCAGGTGTGTTTCCTGTTTATGGGTGTCAATGCAGCTGTGTGTGCCTGTTTATATGTGTCAGTGCAGGTGTGTGTGCATGTTTATTTGTGTCAGTTCACGTGTGTGTGTCTGATCATGTGTGATACTGCAGGTGTGTGTGCCTGTTTATGCTTGGGAGTGCAGGTGAGTGGCCCATTTATATGTGACAGTTCATATGTGTTTGTCAATATGGTTCACTGCAGTTGTGTGTGTCTATTTATGGATGTCAGTGTAGGGGTGTCTTCCTGTTTATGGGTGTCATGACAAGTGTGTGTTCCTATTTATCGGTGTCAATGCAGGTGTGTGTTCCTCTTTATGTGTGTCAGTGCAGGTGTGTGTGCCTGTGTAAGGGTGTCAGTACAATTGTGTGTGCCTGTTTATATTTGTCAATTCATGTGAGTGTGCCTGATCATGTGTGTCACTACAGGTGTGTGTGCCTGTTTATGGGTCTCAGTGCAGGTGTGTGTGCCTCTTAATATGTGTCAGTGCAGATGTGTGTTCCTGTTTATGCATGTCAGAGCAGGTGTGTGTTCCTGTTTATGGGTGTCAAATTGTTTTGTGCCTGGTTATGGTTGTCAGTGCAGGTGTGTTAGCCTCTTGATATGTGTCAGTACATATGTATGTTCCTGTCTATGCATGTAAGAGCAGGTGTGTGTTCCTGTTTATGGGTGTCAAATTGTTTTTGTGCCTGTTTATGGGTGTCAGTTTGGGAGTGTGTGCCTGTTTATATGTTTCACTACAGATTTGTGTGCCTGTTTATATGTGCCAATGCGTGTGTGTCTGTTTATATGTGTCAGTGCTGGTGTGTGTGCCCAATTATATGGGCCAGTGCAGTTGTGTGTGCCTGGTTATATGTGTGAGTACAGGTGAGTGTTCCTGTTGATGTGTGTATGTTCATGTGTTTGTGCCTTATCATATGTGTTACTGCAGGTGTGTGTGACTGTTTATGTGTGAGAGTGCAGGTGTGGGTGCCTGTTTACATCTGTCAGTTCATGTGTGTGTCCTTGATCATATGAGTCACTGCAGGTGGATGTGCCTGTTTATATGTGTCAGAGCATGTGTCTATGTCTTTCTCTGTTAGGGCAGGTGTCTGTGTGCTTGCTTATGGGTGTCAGTGCAGGTGTGTCTGCCTGTTTATGGGTGTCAGAACATATGTGTGTGCCTGTTTATATGTGGCAGTGCAGAAGTGTGTGCCTATCTATATGTGTCAGTGCAGGTGTGTGTGGCTGTTTATATGTGTCAATGCATGTGTTTGTGCCTGATTATGTGTCATTTCAAGTGTATGTGCCTGTTTATGGGTGTCAGTGCAGGTGTGTGTTCCTGTTTAGGGGGGTCAGGCCAGTGTGTGGGTCTATTTATGGGTGTCAGTGCATGTCTGTGTGCCTGTTTATATGTGTCACTGCATGTGTGTGCCTGTTTATATGTGTCATTGCAAGTTGTGTGCCTGTTGATTGGGGTCAGTGCTGGTGTGTTTTACTGTTTATATGTGCCAGTGCAGGTGTGTGTTCCTGGTTATATGTGTCATTACAGGTGAGTATGCCCGCTTATATGTGTCAGTTCATGTGTGTGTGCCTTACATTTGTGTCACTGCAGGTGTGTGTGCCTATTTATGGTTGTCATTACAGATGTGTGTGCCTGTTTACATGTGTCAGTTCATATGTGTGTCCTTGATCATATATTTCACTGCAGGTTTCTGTGCCTGTTTATGTGTGCAAGTGCAGGTATGTCTTCCGGTTTACAGGTGTCAGTTCTGGTGTGTGTGCCTGCTTATGGGTGTCAGTGCAGTTGTGTGTGCCTGTTTATGTGTCAGTGCAGGTGTGTGTGCTTGTTTATGCATGTCAGGGTAGGTGTATTTTCCTGTTTATGAATGTCAATGTATGTTTGTGTGCCTGTTTATGTGTCAGGACAGCTGTGTGTGTGTGTTTATATGTTTCTGTACAGATGTGTGTGCCTGTTAAAATGTGCCAGTGCTGGTGTGTGTGCCGGTTTATGTGTGTCAGTACAGCTGTGTGCGTGTTTATATGTTTCACTACAGATGTGTGTGCCTGTTTAAATGTGCCAGTGCTGGTGTGTGTGCCTGCTCATGGGTGGGAGTGCATGTGTGTGCCTGTTTATATGTTTCAGTGCAGGTGTGTGTTGATGGTTTCAGTGTCAGTGCAGGTGTGTGTCCCAGTTTATGGGTGTCAGTGCAGGTGTGTGTGCCTGTTTATCGGTGTCAGTGCAGGTGTATATCCCTGTTTATGAGTGTCAGTGCAGGTGTGTGTGCCAGTTCATGGGTGTCAGTGCAGGTGAGTGTGCCTGTTTATATGTGTTAGTGCAGGTGTGTGTGCCTGTATATATGTTTCTGTGCAGGTGTGTGTCTCTTTATATGTGTCAGTGCAGGTGTGTCTTCCTGTTTATGTGTGTCAATGTATGAGTGTCTGCCTGCTTATAGGTGTCATTGCAGGTGTGTATTCCTGTTATATGTGTCAGTGTCAATGCAAGTGTGTGTGTGCTTGTTTATGGGTGTCATGGCAGGTGTGTGTGCCTGTCTATATGTGTCAGCGAAGGTGTGTGTGCCTGTTTATAAGTGTCAGTGAAGGTGTGTGTGCCTGTTTATGGATGTCAGTGCAGGTGTGTGTTCCTGTTTATGAGTATCATGGCAGGTGTGTGCTCCTTTTTATGTGTGTCAAAACAGGTGTGTGTGCCTATTTATATGTGTCAGTACAGGTGTGTGTATCTGTTTATATGTGTCAGTTCATGTGTGTGTGCCTGATCATATGTGTCACTGCAGGTATGTGTGACACTTTATGGATGTCAGTGCAGGTGTGTGTGCCTGTTTATATATGTCAGTGCAGATGAGTATTCCTCTTTATGGGTGTCAGGTCAGATGTGTGTTTCAATTTATGGGTATCAGTTCAGGTGTGTGTGCCTTATCATATGTGTCAGTGCATGTGTGTGTGTATTTTCATGGGTGTCACTGCAAGTGTGTGTTCCTGTTTATGGGTGTCAATTCAGGGTGTGTGCCTGCTTATATGTATCAGTACAGGTGAATGTGCCTCTTTATGTGTGTCAGTGCAGTTGTGTCTGCCTGCTTATATGTGGCAGTTCAGATGTGTGTGCCTGTTTATATGTGTCAGTGCAGGTGTATGTGCCTGTTTATATGTGTCAGTGCAGATGTGTTTCCTGCTTATGCAGGGCAGGTGGGTGGGTCTATTTATGGGTATCAGTGCAGGTTTGTGTACCTGTTTATTTGTGTCACTGCTTGTGTGTGCCTGTTTATAGGTGTCACTTCAGGTTTGTGTGCCTATTTATTGGTGTCAGTGCTGGTGTGTGTGCCTGTTTATAAGTGCCAGGTGTGTGTTCCTGGTAATATGTGTCAGTACAGGTGAGTGTGCCTATTTATATGTGTCAGTTCATGTGTGTGTGCCTTATCATATGTTTCATGCAGGTGTGTGTGCCGGTTTATGTGTGTCAGTGCAGGTGTGTCAAGAGTTCTGGGGGTATCCCCCAGTCTCTGTGCATAAAGCCCCATCTTGTGACTAACAATCTTTCCACCCCCTCTTCTGCGAGTTTTCCTGAGCCACAATGGGGTCATTTTAGTTCTGCTTCAGTGATGAGCTTTTGGGAGCCTCTGTGTCTCTGGATATCTGGCTTAGTTGCAGTTGGATGCTCTCTATGTTATCTCCTTCAGCCTTTTTCTGGTGTCATGACCACCATGAATGCTGTATTCTTGGAGACTGAGCTCATTTTTTGTACCTGGTTTTGACTTATTTCCCAGTTCCAGCAATGAGTTCCTTTCCACTGAGTGGATCTATTAGCCAAATCAAGAGCAGTTGGTTACCCACCATGTCTGTTTGCCACTACTGCACTTGTATGAGCATTACGTCAAGTTGTTTCCTGCTGGGTATCTTAGACTGCAAGTTGTTTGGACCAATGTCGGACATTTTCCCCCAGTTGCTTGTGTAGCACCCTCTGGTACTAGACTAGCTGTCTGGGGACTGACCTTCTTCCAGATTCTGGCCAGGTCTCTCTGTTTGGTCTCATACACATATGCTGTCTTCGACAGTAGGGTCTTACCATTAACCTTTGGTGGGTCACCAATAAGTCTGACAGAAGTCTGTCTCTTTTAGGAAACCTTGTAGGTGTGCCTTTTCATATGTGTCAATGCAGATGTGTGTGCCTGTTTATGTGTGTCAGTGCAGGTCTGTGTGCCTGTTTACATGTGTCAGTTCATTTGTGTGTCCTTGATCATATGTGTCACTTCAGGTGTGTGTGCCTGTTTATGTGTGTCAGTGCAGGTGTTTGTGACTGTTTATATGTGCCGTTTCTGGTGTGTGTGCCTGTTTATGGGCGTCAGTGCATGTGTGTGCCTGTTTATATGTTTCAGTGCAGGTGTGTGTTCATGTTTTTGAGTGTCGGTCCAGGTGTGTGTCCCAGTTTATGGTTTTCAGTGCAGGTGTGTGTGCCTGTTTATTTGTGTCAATGCTTGTTTGTGCTGTTTATATGTGTCACTTCAGGTTTGTGTGCAATATTATTTGTGCCAGTGCAGGTGTGTGTTCCTGGTTATATCTGTCAGTACAGGTGAGTGTGCCTATTGATATGTGTAGTTCATGTGTGTATGCTTTATCATATGTGTCACTGCAGGTGTATGTGCCTGTTTATATGTGTCAGTGCATGTGTGTGTGCCTGTTAAATGTGTCAGGTCATGTGTGTGTCCTTGATCATATGTGTCAATGCAGGTGTGTGTGCCTGTTTATTTGTGTAAGTGCATGTTGTCTTCCTATTTATGTGTGTCAGTTCTGGTGTGTGTGCCTGCATATGGGTGTCAGTGCAGGTGTGTGTGCCTCTTTATATGTGTCAGTGAAGGTATGTGTGCTTGTTTATGGGTGTCAGTATAGGTGTGTGTACCTGTTTATATGTGTCAGTTCATGTGTGTGTGCCTGATCATGTGTGTCACTGCAGGTGTGTGTGACTCTTTATGGATGTCAATGCAGGTTTGTGTGCCTGTTTATATGTGTCAGTGCAGATGTGTGTTCCTGTTGATTCATGTCAGGGCAGGTGTGTGTTCCTGTTTATGGGTGTCAATGCAGGTTTTTGTGCCTGTTCGTGGGTGTCAGTACAGGTGTGAGTGCTGTTTATATGTGTCAGTGGAGGTGTGTGTGTTTGTATATATGTGTCAGTTCATGTGTATGTGCCTGATAATATATGTTACTGCTGGTGTGTGTGCCTGTTTATGGGTATCACTGGAGGTGTGTGTGCCTGTTTATATGTGTCAGTTCATATGTATGTGCCTGATAATATGTGTTACTGCCATGTGTGTGCCTGGTTATATGTATCAGTGCAGGTGAGTGTGCATGTTTATGTGTCAGTTGAAGTGTGTGTGCCTTATCATATGTGTCACTGCAAGTGTGTGTTCCTGTTAATGTATGTGAGTGCAAGTGTGTGTGCCTATATATCTGTCAGTTCATGTGTGTGTCCTTTATCATATGTGTCACCACAGGTTTGTGTGCCTATTTATGTATGCAAGTGCAGGTGTGTCTTGCTGTTTATTGGTGTCAGTTCTGGAGTGTGTGCCTTCTTATGGGTGTCAGAGCAGACATGTGTGCCTGTTTGTATGTGTCATGGCAGGTGTGTGTGCCAGTTTATGTGTCAGCGCAGGCGTATGTGGATGTTTGTGTGTCAGTTCTTGTGTGTGTTTCTGATCATATGTGTTACTTCAGGTGTGTGTGCCTATTTATGGGTGTCAGTTGAGGTCTGTGTTCCTGTTTATGGGTAACAGTGCAAGTGTGTTTTCCTGTTTATGGGTGTCAGTGCAGGTATGTGTGCTTCATCATGTGTGTCAGTGCAGGTGTGTGTGTGCCTGTTTATGTCTCAGTTAATGTGTGTGTGCCTGATCATATGTGTCACTGGAGGTTAGTGTGCCTGTTTAAGGGTGTCAAGGCAGGTGTGTGTGCCTGTTTATATGTGTCAGTGCAGGTGTGTATGCCCAGTTATGTGTCAGTGAATCGAGTGTGCCTGTTTATATGGGTCAGTTCATGTGTGTGCCTTTTCATATGTGTCACTGAATGTGTGTGTACCTGTTTATATGTGTCAGTGCAGGTGTATGTACCTGTTTACATGTGTCATTTCATGTGTGTTTCCTTGATCATATGTGTCACTGCAGGTGTATGTGTCTGTATATGGGTGTCAGAGCAGGTGTGTGTGCCTGTTTATATGTGTCCCTATTCATATGTGTCAGTGCAGGTGAGTGTGTCTGTTTATATGTGTCAGTGCAGGTGTCTGTTCCTGTTTGTGTCAGTGCAGGTGTGAGTCCTGTTTATATGTGTCACTGCAGGTGTGTGGTTGTTTATATGTGTCAGTGGAGGTGTTTGTGCCTGTTTATATAGGTTAGTTCATGTGCATGTGTCTGATCATATGTGTTACTGCAGTTATGTGTGCCTGTTTATGGATGTCAGTACTGGTGTGTGTGCCTGTAAATATGTGTCAGTACAGGTGTGTATGCCCTTTTATATGTGGCAGTTCATGTGTGTGCCTGATCATATGTCTCACTGAAGGTATGTGTTCCAGTTTATATCGGTCAGTGGATGTGTGTGTGGCTGTTTATGTGTGTCAGTACAGGTGTGTGTTCCTGTTTATTGGTGTCATGGTAAGTGTGTGTGCCTGTTTATATGTGTCAGTTCAAGTGCATGAGTCTGATCATATGTGTTACTGCAGGTGTGTGTTTCTGTTTATATATGTCAGTCCAGGTTAGTTTGCCTGTTTATATGTGTCAGTACATGTGTGTTTGCCTGTTTATATATGTCATTCCATGTGTTTGTGCCTGTTTATGGATGTCAATGCCGGTGTGTGTTCCTGTTTATGAGTGTAAACACTGGTGAGTTTTCCTGTTTATGGGTGTCATGGCAGGTGTGTGTTCCTGTGTATGGGTGTCAATGAAGGTTTGTGTGCCTGTTTATGGGTGTCATTTCAGGTGTGTGTACCTATTTATATGTGTCAGTGGAGATGTGTGTACCTGTTTATTTGTGTCAGTGCAGGTGTTTGTGGCTGTATGTCTCAGTGCAGATGTGTTTTCCTGCTTATGGGTGGCAGGGCAGGTGTGTGGATCTATTTATGTGTGTCAGTGCAGTTGTGTGTGCCTGCTTATATGTTGCAGTGCAGATGTGTGTGCCTATTTATATGTGTCAGTACAAGTGTGTGTGTGCCTGTTTATATGTGTCAGTGCAAATGTGTATTCCTGCTTTTGGGTGGCAAGGCAGATGTGTGGTTCTATTTATGGGTTTCAGTGCAGTTATGTGTGCCTGTTTATATGTGTCATTGCAGGTGTGTTTGGCTGTTTATATGTGTCAGTTCAGGTGTGCATGTCTGATATGTGTTACTGCTTGTGTGTTCCTGTTTATATGTGTCACTTCAGGTTTGTGTGCCTGGTGATTGGTGTCAGTCCTGGTGTCTGTACCTGTTTATATGTGCCAGTGCAGGTGTGTGTTCCTGGTTATATGTGTCAGTTCAGGTGTGTGTTGTCCTGTTTATGTGTGTCAGTGCAGGTGTGTTTCCTGTTTATGGTCAGTGCAGGTGTGTGTGCCTGTTTATGTGTGTTAGGTGTGTGATGTGTGCCTGTTTCAGTTCATTTGTGTGTGTGCCATTTATATGTGTCATGCATGTGTCACTGTGTCACTGCAAGTGTGTGTGCCTGTTTATGTGTGTCAGTGCAGGTGTTTGTGCCTGTTTACATGTGTCAGGTCATTTGTGTGTCAGTGCAGGTTGATGATTTATATGTGTCACTGCAGTGTGTGTGCCTGTTTATGCCTGTTGTGTATGTTTATATGTGTCAGTGCAGGTTGTGTGTGCCTGTTTATGGTGTGTTATGTGTGTGTGTTTATGTGCCTGTTGTATATGGGTGTCAGTGCCTGTGTGTGTGTCCTGTTTATGGGTGTCAGTGCAGGTGTGTGTGTTCAGATGTGTGTCAGTGCAGGTTTGTATGTCAGTGTGTCAGTCAGGTGTGTGTGTGCCTGTTTATGGGTGTCAGTGCAGGTGTGTGTGCCTGTTTATGGGTGTCAGTGCAGGTGTGTGCCTGTTTGTGTGTCAGTTTATGTGTGTGTGTTGTTTATGGTGTGTGTGTGCCTGTTTATGTGTGCAGGTGTGTGTGCAGTGGGTGTCAGTTTTTATGTGTGCCTGTTTAGTGCAGGTGTGTGTTCCTGTTTATGTGTGTCATTTCAGGTGTGTGTGCCTGTTTATGTGTGTCAGTGCAGGTGTGTGTGCCTGTTTATGGGTGACAGTGCAGGTGTGTGTGCCTGTTTATGTGTCAGTGCAGGTGTGTGTGCCTGTTTATGGTGTGTCAGTGCAGGTGTGTGTCCTGTTTATATGTGTCAGTGCAGGTGTGTGTGCTTGTGTTTATGTGTGTCAGTGCAGGTGTGTGTGCCTGTTTATATGTGTTAGTGCAGGTGTGTGTTCCTGTTTATATGTGTCAGTTCAGTGTGTGTGCTGCCTGAACAGGTGTGTGTTTCTGTTTATATGTGTCAGTGCAGGTGTGTGTGCCTGTTTATGGGTGTCAGTGCAGGTGTGTGTGCCTGTTTATATGTGTCCAGGTGTTGTTCCTGGATGTGTCAGTGCAGGTGTGTGTGCCTGTTTCAGTGGGTGTGTGTGCAGTGTGTGTGTGTGCCTGTTTATGTGTGTCAGTGCAGGTGTGTGTGCCTGTTTATATGTGTCAGTGCAGGTGTGTGTTCCTGTTTATATGTGTCACCAGGTGTGTGTGTGTCTGTTTATATGTGTCAGTGCAGTGTGTGTGCTGTTTATGTGTGTCAGTGCTTTGTGTGTGTGTTTATATGTGTCAGTGCAGGTGTGTGTGCCTGTTTATATGTGTCAGTGCAGGTGTGTGTTCCTGTTTATGGTCAGTGCAGGTGTTTTTCCTGTTTATGTGTGTCAATGCAGCTGTGTTTGCCAGTTGATGGGTGCCTCATGGGTGTCAGGTGTGTGTGCCTGTTTATGTATCAGTGTATGTGTGTGTCAGTTTATATGTGTCAGTGCAGGTGTGTGTGTTTATGTGTCAGTGCAGGTGTGTGTTCCTGTTTATGGGTGTCAGTTCATGTGTGTGTGTCTGTTTATTTGTGTGTTTTATGGGTGTCAGTGCAGGTGTGTGTGCCTGTTTATGTGTCAGTGTCCAGGTGTGTGTTCCTGTCAGTTTGTGTGATGTCAGTGCAGGTGTGTGTGGTGTGTGTGTGTTCCTGTTTATGTGTGTCAATGCATGTGTTTGCCAGGTGTCAGTGCAGGTGTGTGTACCTGTATATGTATGTGTCAGTTCATGTGTGTGTGTCTTATCATATGTGTTACTGCATGTCTTTGTGCCTGTTTATGGGTGTCAGTTCAGGTGTGTGTGCCTGTTTATGGATGTCAGTGAAGGTGTGTGTGCTCATTCCAGGTGTGTGTGCCTGTTTATGGGTGTCATGTCATAGGCTTGTGTTGTGTGCCTGTTAATGGGTGTCAAGGTGTGTGTGCTCTTCAGGTGTGTTTATGGGTGTCAATGCAGGTGTGTGCCTGTTTATGGGTGTCAGTACAGGTGTGAGTGACTATTTATGTGTGTCACTGCAGGTGTGTGTGCATTTTTATGGGTGTCAGTGCAGGTGTCTGTGACTGTTTATGTTTCAGTACATGTGTGTGTGTGCCTGTTTTCATGTGTCAGTTCATGTGTGTGTACTGACATACATAAACATGCAAACACACCTGCAGTGAAACATATGATCAGCCACACACACATTAACTGTCACATATAAACAAGCACAGACATCTGCACTGACACCTATCAACAGGCACACACACCTGCACTAACACATATGATCAGACACACACATGAATTGGCATATATCAACAGGAACACACATGTGTACTGACCCATATTAACAGGCACACACAACTGTATTGACACCCATAAAGAGGAAAACACACCTACCCTGGTACCTATAATCAGGATCACACACCTGGACTAACACCCATGAACAGGCACACACACCTGCAGTGACACATATAAACAGGCACACACACCTGCAGTGACACATATGATCAGGCACACACACATAAACAGACACACATAAACAGGCACACACACCTATAATGACACATATGAACAGGCACAAACAACTGCACTGACAACCATAAACAGGCACACACACCTGAATCAACACATATTATCAGAAACACACACATAAACTGACACATATAAACAGCCACACACACCTGCACTGACACATACAGACAGGCACACCCAATGCCACTGCCTCATATAAACATTCACACACATGTACTGACACACATAAACATGCATACACTTGAACTGACACCCATAAACAAGCACAAACACCTGCACTGACCTAAACAAGCTCAGACACCAGCTCTGACACATATAAACTGGCACACACACCTGCACTCACACCCATAAGCAGCCCCACACACCAGAACTGACACCCATAAACAGGAAGACACACCTACACTTACACACATAAACAGGAACACACACCCACAATGACACATAGGATCAAGCTGCACACCTGAAAGGACACATGTAAACAGGCACACACACCTACAGTGATGCATTGGTAAGGCACACACACATGAACTGACACATATAAACAGGCACACTCACCGGTATTGACAAATATGACCAGGCACACACACCTGAACTAGCACATATAATCAGGCACATACACCAGCACGGACACCAATAAACAGGAAAACAATGTGCAGTGAAACATATAAACAGGCATACACATGCAGTGACACATATAAACAGGCACACAGGCAAGCATTGACTCCCATAAATATACACACAGACTGGCCTGACACCCATAAACAGGAACACACATTTGCACTGACACATAAAACCAGGCACACACACCTGGACTGACCACATAAACATGCACACACCTGCACGGAAACCAATCAAGAAAGCACACACACCTGCACTGACATATATAAACAGGCACAAACACCTGCACAGACACCCATAAACAGGCACACACACCTGCAGTGAAACATATGATCAGGCACACACAAAAGAACTGACACATATAATAGGCACAAACACCTGTACTGAGACATATAAACAGTCACACACCTGCACTAACACCCATAAACTAGATCACACACCTATAGTAACACATTTTATCAAGCACACACACATAATCTGAAACATATAAACTGATACACACACCTTCAGTGACATATAAACAAGCACACACAAAAGCCCTGACACCCATAAATAGGGACACACACCTGCAGTGACATATATGATCAGGCACACCAAATGAACTGACACATATAAATAGGCACACACACCTGTACTGACACATAAAACACACCTGCACTTACACATGTAAACACTCTAAACACCTGAAATGACATCCATAAAAAGCGCACACACCTGCACTGAAGCATATAACCAGGCACACACACCTTCACTGACACCCATATATAGGTACACACACCTGTAGTGATACATATGATAAGGCACACACACATGAAATGACACATATAAACAGGCACACTCACCTGCACTGACACATATGACCAGGCACACACACCTGCACTGAAACATAAACAGGCACAAACAAAAGCACTGACACAAATAAACAGGAATACACATCTGCAGTTGCACATAAGATCAGGCACACACACATGAACTGAAAATATAAAGAGACAAACACACCTGTACTGACACATTAAAAACAGTCACACAACTGCACTGACACCCATACAAAGGCACACAAACCTGCACAGACACATATAAACAGGCAGACACACATGCAGTGACACATATGATCAGGCAAACACACATGAACTGACACTTAAAAAGGGGCACACACACCTGTACTGACACCCATAAACAAGCATATACACCTGCACTGACACATATAAACAGGCACACACACCTGCTCTGACACATAAAAAGGCACACACACCTGCACTGACACCCATAAGCAGGAACTCAAACCAGAACTGACACCCATAAAGAGGAAGACACTCCTGCACTTACACACATTAACAGGAACAAACACCTGCAATGACACCCATAAAAAGGACAAACACCTGCAATGACACATACAACCAGGCACACACACCTGCATTGACACCTATAAACAGGCACACACCTGCAGTGAGACAAATCATCAGGCACAGAAACATAAGTGAGATATAAAAACAGGGTCACACACCTGTGCTGACAAATAAACTGGCACAGACACCTGCACTGACACACATAAACAGGCACAGACACCTGCACTGATACCCATAAACAGGCACACACACCCACACTGGTACATATAAACAGGCACACACATCTGTAGTGAAACATATAAACAGGCACACATACACCTGTACTGACACCGATAAACAGGCACAAAAACCTGAATTGAAACCCATAAACAGGAACACACATTTGCACTGACACATATGAAAAGGCACACACACCTGCTCTGACACCCATAAACAAGCACACACCTGCAGTGACACATATGATCAGGCACACACACATGAACTGACACATATAAACAGGCACACACACCTGTACTAACATATACACAGGCACACACACCTTCACTGACACCCAGAAACAGGCACTCATACCAGAAGTAACACATATGAACAGACACACACCCATGAACTGACACATATAAACAGGCACACATACCTGCACTGACAATCATAGACTGGCACACACATATACACATAGACTGCCACATATAAACAGGTGCACACACCTGTACTGATACCCATAAACAGGCACTCACCTTCACTGACACCCATAAACAAGCACACATACCTGCACTGACACATGTGAAGAAGCACACACGTGCTCTTACACATATAAACAGGCACACACACCTGCACTGACACCCATAAACAGGCACACACTCCAGAACTGACACCCATAAACAGGAAGACACACCTGCACTTACACACATAAAGAGGCACACAAACCTGCAGTGACACTTATGATCAAGGAAACACACATGAACTGATACATGTAAACAGGTACAACAACTGCACAAACACACATAAACGGGCACACATACCAGTACTGACACCCATAAACAGGCACACAATACTGCACTGACACACATAAACAGTAACACACACCTTCCCTGACATGAATAAACAGGAAAACACATCTGCATTGACACATAAAAACAGGCACACAGACCTGCACTCACACCTATAAACAGGCAAATACACCTGCACTGACACAAATAAACAGGCAAACACACCTGCACTGACACATATAGAGGCAAACACACCTGCAGTGACACCCATAAACTGGCACACACAACTGCCATTGACACATATAAACAGGCATACACACACCTGCACTGACAGCCATGAAAAGGAACACACATCTGCAATGTCACATATGATCACGCACACACACATGAACTGACACATAAAAACAGGCACACACCTGCACTGACACCCATAAAAGGGAAAACACACCTGTAGTGACACCCATAAAGAGGCACACACACCTGCATTGACACCCATTAACAGGAACATGCACCTGCCATTACACCCATAAACAGGAACACACACCTGCACTGACACTTCAAAACAGGCACACACATCTGCAGTGACACACATGTAGAGGCAAACACACTTTCACTGACACATATAAACAGGCACACACACCTGCAATGACACACATAAACAGGCACATACACCTGCCCTGACATTTATGATATGGCACACACACATGAACTGACACACATAAACAGGCACACTCACCTGCACTAACACATATAAGCAGGAAAACACACCTGTAGTGACACCCAGAAAGAGGTGCACACAACTGCATTGACACCCATAAACAGGAACACACACCTGCACTGACACCTAAAAACAGGCACACACACCTGCAGTGACACACATAAACAGGCAAACACACTTGCACTGACACATATAAACAGGCACAAACACCTGCACTGACAAATATAAACAGGCACACACACCTGTACTGACACCCATAAACAGGCACACACACCTGTACTGACACCCATAAACAGGAATACACACCAGCCCTGAAACCCATAAACAGGCACACACACCTGCAGTGACACATATCATCAGGCACACACACATGAACTGACACATATAAACAGGCAAACACACTTGTACTGACACATATAAACAGGCAAAAACACCTTCACTGACACATATAAACAGACACACACACACACCTACACTGAAATCCATAAACAGGCACACACACCCACAATGACACATATGATCAGGCACACACATGAACTGACACATATAAATACCCACACACACCTGTACTGACACCCATACGCAGGCACACACACCTGCATTGACACAAATAATAAGGCACACACACCTGCAGTAACACATATGATCAGACACACACACCTGAATTGACACATATAAACAGATACATACACATGCAATGACACATACAAACAGGCATTGACACCCATAAACAGGAAAACACACCTGCCCTTACACCCATAAACAGGAACACACATCTGCACTTACACATATAAACAGACACACACCACTGCACTGACACCCATAAACAGGCACACACCTGCAGTGAGACAAATGATAGGCACACACACATAAGTGACACACCTATACTGACAAAGAAACTGGCACAGACACATGCACTGACACATATAAACAGGCAAAAACATCTGCAGTGAAACATAAACAGGCACACACACCTTCACTGACACCCATAATCAGGTACACACCTGTACTGACACCTGTAAACAGGCATGCTCACCTGCACTGACATATATAAACAGGGATACACACCTAAACTGACACATATAAACAGGAACACACACCTGCAATGACACCCATATACTGGCACACTCACCTACACTTGCACATATAAACAGGCAAACAAATCTGAAATGACATATATAAACAGGTACACACACCAGCACTGACTTCCATAAAAGGATCACACACCTGCATTGACATCCTAGAACAGGAACACACACCTGACCTGACACCCATAAACAGGAAAACACAAATGTTGTGATACCCATAAACAGGAACACACACCTACACTAACATCCATAAACAGGCACACACACCTGCACTGACACATATAACCTTACACACACACCAGTACTGACACCCATACACAAGCACAGACACCTGGAGTGACACATATGATTAGGCACACCCATATGGACTAACACATATAAACAGGCACACACACCTTCATAGACACACATAAACAGGAACACATACCTGCCATAACACATATGATCAGACAGACACACCTGATCTGACACATAAACAGCCACACACACCTGCACTGACACATATAAACAGGCAAACACACATGCATTGACACCCATAAACAGGAAAACACACCTGTGCTGAACCTATAAACAGGAACACACATCTGCACTGACACATATAAACAGACAAAACCTCTACACTGACACCCATAAAAAGGCACACACATGCAGTGAGACATATGATCAGGCAAACAAACATGATCTTACACATAAAAATAGGCACACACACCTGTACTGACATATAAACAGGCACAGACACCTGCACTGACACCCATAAACTGGTACACACAACTGCAGTGACACATATGATCAGGAACACACACATGAACTGACACATATAAACAGACACACTCACATGAACTGAAACATATAGCCAGGCACACACACCTGCACTGACACATATAAACAGGCACACACACCTGCACTGACACCCATATAAATGCACAAACACCTGTAGTGACACATGATCAGGCACACACTCAAGAACTGACACTTATAAAGAGGCACACACACCTGTAGTGACACCCATATAAACAGGCACACACACCTGCAGTAACACAAATTTTCACACACACACACATGAACTAACACCCATAAACAGGCATACACAACTGCAGTGACATATATGATCAGGAACACAAACATGAACTGACACATTTAAACAGGCAAACACACCTGTACTGACACATATAAACAGGACACACACCTACACTGACACCCATAAAGAGGCACAGACACCTACAGTGACACATACGATCAGGAAAACACACATGAACTGACACATATAAACAGCCACACACACCTGTGCTGACACCCATACACAGGCACACACACCTGAACTGACACACATAATCAGGAACACACACTTGCAATAGCACATATGATCAGACACATTCACCTGAATTGACATATAAACATTCATTAACCTCCATAAACAGGAATATGCATCTGTACTGACACCCACAAACAGGAACAAATATCAGCACTGAAACATATAAACAGACACACACACCTGCACTGACACCCATAAACAGGCACACACCTGCAATGAGACATACGATGAGGCACACACATGAAGTAACACATAAAACCAGGCGCACACACCAGTACTGACACATAAACATGCACAGACACCTGCACAGAAACACATATATAGGCACACAACCTGCACTAACACCCATAAATAGGCACACAAATCTGCACTGAGACATATGATGAGGAACACACACATGAACTGACAAATATAAACAGGTACACACACCTGCACTGACACCCATAAACAGGCACAAACAACAGTAGTGACTCCCATAAACACGCATACAAACCTGCATTTACACCAATAAACAAAAACACACCTGCCATGACACCCAGAAACAGGAAGACACACCTGCACTGGCACACATAAACATGCACACACACCTTCAATGACAAATATAAACAGGCAACGCACCTGCACTGACACCCATAAATAGACACACACTCGACTGACACCCATAAACAGGAACACACATCTGCATGGACACATATAAACAGGCACACACACCTGCATGGACAACCATAAACAAGTACACATACCTAAAATGACACATATATACAGGCAAATACACATGTTCTGACACATAGAAACAGGCACACACACCTGCACTGACAAATATAAACAGATGCACATACCTGAACTGACACATATAAACAGGCACATATACATGCACTGAGACCCAAATACAGGTACACCCACCTGCACTGACACCCATAAACAGGAAGACACACCTGCAAATACACACATAAACAGGCACAGACACCTGCAGTGACACTTATGATCACGGACACACACATGAACTGACACAAGTAAACATGCACACACACCTGCACAAACACACATAAACAGGCACACACAACTGCAGTGACACATATCAAAAGACAGACACACATGAACTGACACATATAAACAGGCACACTCACATGCACTGACACATAACCAGGCACACCCAACTGCACTGACACATATAAACAGTGGCACACACCTGCACTAACACCCATAAGCAGGCAAACACACCTGCACTGACACACATAAACAGGCACAAACACCTGTATTGACAACCATAAACAGGCACACACACCTGCATTGACAACAATAATCAGTAACACACTCCTGCCATGACACCCATAAACAGGAAGACACATCTACACTGACACACATAAACAGGCATACACACATCTGCAGTGACACGTATGACAAGGCACATACACAGGAACAGACACATAAAAACAGGCACAGACACGTGTACTGACACATAAACAGGCAGAGACACCAGCATTGACATATATAAACAGGCAAACACACGCATTGACACCCATAAACAGACACACACACACATGCAGTAATACATATGATCAGGCACACACACATGAACTGACACATATAAACGGGCAAACACAGATGCACTGATACATATAAACAGGCACACACACCTGCACTGACACATATAAACAGGCAAACACACCTTCAATGACACCCATGAATACTACAAACACCTATACTGACAACCCTAAACATGTACACACACCTGCATTGACATCCATAAAGAGGCACAAATACCTGCACTGACACATATAAACAGGCACACACACCTGCACTGACACATATAAACAGGCAAACACACCTTCAACGACACCCATAAATACTACAATCACCTGTACTGACAACCCTAAACATGTACACACACCTACATTGACATCCATAAAGAGGCACAAATACCTGCACTGACACTTAAAAACAGGCACACACACCTTCACTAACACATGGAAACAGGGACACACACATGCCCTGACACATATAAATAGACACACACACCTGCAGTGACACACAAACACCTATAAAGACTATAAACCCTGTACTAATCTTAAACATTTATGCACACCTGCATTGACACCCATAAACAGGGACACACATCTGCACTGACACCTATAAACAGAAACACACATCTGCACTGACACATATAAACAGACAAACACATGCAGTAATGCATATAAACAGGCACACACACCTGTACTGACACCCATACACAGGCACACAGACCTGTAGTGACACATATGATCAGGCACACACACATGAAGTGACACATATAAACAGGCACACACACCCACAGCAACACCCATAAACAGGCGCACACCTGGAGTGAGACATATGATCAGGCACACACACATTGTGTGACAAATAAAACAGGGAACACACACACCTGTACTGACAAATAAACAGGCACACACACCTGCACTTACACATATGAACAACCACAAACACCTGCGCTGACACCCATAATTAAGCACACTCCTGCACTAACACATATGATGTGGCACACACACACATAAACTGACACATATATACAGGCCCACACACCTGGACTGACACATATAAACAGGCACACAAACCTGCACTGACACTCATAAACAGGCTAAAACACCTGTAGTGATACTCATAACAGGCACACACACCTGCATTGACACCAATAAACAGGAAAAAAACACCTGACATGACACCCATAAACAGGAACACACACCTGCACTGGCACTTATAAACATACACACCTACACTGACACATATAAACAGGCACACACACCTGCACTAACACCCATAAATAGACACACACACCTGCACTAACACCCATAAATAGGCACACACACCTGACTTGACACCCATAAACAGGAACACACATCTGCACTGACACTTATAAACAGGCACACAAAACTGCACTTACACATATAAACAGGCACACTCACCAGCACTGACACATATAAAAAGACAAAGACACCTTCACTGACACTCATAAACACTACAAACACCTTTATTGACAACCTGCATTGACACGTATAAACAGGGACATACACCTGCACTGACATCCATAAATAGGGACACACACCTGCACTGACACCTATGAACAGAAACACACATCTGCACTGACACATATAAAAAGGCAAACACACCAGCACTGACACCCATAAACAGGCACAAACACCTGCACTGACACCCATAAAGATGCACACACAACTTCAGTGATACCCATAAATAGGCACAAACACCTGCACTGACACAAAAAATAGGCACACACCTGAAGTGACACATAAAAACAGGCACACACACCTGTAATGACACCTATGAAAAGGCACACACAATTGCAGTGACACATATGATCAGGCACACACACATGAACTAACACATATAAACTGGCACACACACCTGCACAGACAGACATACACAGACACACAAACCTGCAGTAACACATATGATCACAAACACACACTTGATCTGACACATATAAATAGGCACACACACACCTGCAGTGACACATATAAACAGGCACACACACATGCATTGACACCCATAAACAGGAAAACACAAGTGCGCTGACACCTATAAACAGGAACACACATCTGCACTGACACATAAAAAAGGACACAAACCCGTGCACTCACACCCATAAACAGGCACACTCCTGCAGTGAGACATATAAACAGGCACACACACCTGAACTGACACCCATAAACAGGCACACTCACCTGCACTGACACATATAAACAGGGAAACACACCTGCACTGACACATATAAACAGGAGCACACACCTGCAATCATACATATAAACAGGCACACAAACATTCACTGCCACATACAAACATGCACACACACCTGTACTGACAACCATAAACAGGCACAAACACCTGAAATGACACCCATATACAGGCACACTCACCTGCACTTGCACATATAAACAGGCACACACACCTGAAATGACACATATAAATAGGCACACACACGAGCACTGACAGCCATAAATGAACACACACCTGCACTGACACTTATAAACAGGCAATCACATCTGCCCTGACACCCATAAACAGGCACACACACCTTCACTGACACACATAAACAGGCACACACACCTGTAAGTGACACCCATAAACAGGCACACATACCTGCATTGCTACCCATAAACAGGAACACAAATACCATGAAACCCATAAACAGTAACACACACCTGCACTGACACTTAAAATCAGGCAAACACACCTGCACTGACACATATAAACAGGCATAGACACCTGCACTGACACCTATAAACAAGCACACACACACCTACACTGACACATATAAACATGCACACACCCCTGCACTGATACATACAAACAGGCAAAGACAACTTCACTGACAACCATAAACACTACATACACCTGTAATGACAACCCTAAACATAGAGCACACCTGCATTGACACCCATAAACAGGGAACCACACCTGCATTGACACCTGTAAAGAGGAACACACATCTGGACTGACACATATAAAAAGGCAAACACACCAGCACTGACACGCATAAACAAGCATAAACACCTGCACTCACACCCATAAAGACACACACACAATTTTTGTGACACCCATAATCAGGCACAAACACCTCCACTGACACACATAACAGGCACACAACTGCAGTGACACATATAAACAGGCACACTCACATCCACTGACACATATAACCAGGCACACACATCTGCACTGACAAATATAATCAGGCACACACACCTGCACTGACACCCATAAAAAGACACACACACCTGCAATGCCACATATGATGAGGCACAAAAACATGAACTGACACATATAAACAGGCACACACATCCAGTGACACATATAAACAGGCACACATCTGCACTACCACATAAAAACAGGAACACACACCTGCCCTGACACCCTTATACAGTGACACACACCTGCAATGACATCCATGAATAGACACACTCACCTGCACTGACACATATAAACAGGAACACACACCTGCAATGACACATATGATAAGGCACACACATATGAAATGACACATATAAAAAGGAACATACACCTGTACTGCCACTTATAAACAGGCACACACACCTGCAGTTGCACCCATAACCAGGCACACACACCTGCAGTGATACATATTATAAGGCACACAAACATGAACTGATACATATAAACAAGAAAAAATTTGCACTGACACAAAAACAGGCACACACACCTGCCCTGACACCCATAGAAGGACACACAATCCTGCACTAACACCCATAAACAGGAACACACACCTGCCCTGACACCCTTAAACAGGAACACACACCTGCAATGACACCCATGAACAGACACGCTCACCTGCACTGACATGTATAAAAAGGAACACACACCTGCAATGACACATATGATCAGGCACACACACATGAACTGAAGCATATATATAAATGAACATACACCAGTACTGCCACTTATAGACAGGCACACACACCTGCAGTTGCAGTCCATAACCAGGCACACACACCTGCAGTGATACATATTATAAGGCACACAAACATGAACTGACACATATAAACAGGCACACTCACATGCACTGACACATATTCCCAGGCACAGACACCTGCAGTGACACAATTAAACTGCACAAAATCCTGCAGTAACACATATAATCAGACAAACACACATGATCTCACACATATAAACAGAAACAAACATCTGCATTGACACCCATAAACAGGCACACACACCTGCAGTGACACATATGATAAGGCACACACACCTGCAGTGACACATATGATAAGGCACACACACATGAACTGACACATATAAATAGGCACACACACCTGCACTGACACCCATAAACAGGCACACACACCTGCAGTGACACATATGATAAGGCACACACACATGAACTGACACATATAAATAGGCACACACACCTGGACTGAAAACCATAAAAAGGAACACACAGCTGCAATGACACATATGATAAGGAACACAATCACGAACTGACACATATTAACAGGCACACTCACATGCACTGACACATATACACAGTGACACACAGCTTCATTGACACATATAAACAGGCAAGCACACCTGCACTGATACATATAAGCAGGCACACACACCTGCACTGACACCAATAAACAGGCACACACACCTGTAGTGACACATATGATAAGGCACACACACATAAACCAACACATACAAATGGCGACACACACTTGGACTGAAAACCATAAACAGGAACACACACCTACAGTGACACATATGATAAGTAACACAAACATGAACTGACACATATGTACAGGCACACTCACATGCACTGACACATATACACAGGGGCACACAGCTGCACTGAAACATATAAACAGGAAAACACACCTGCACTGACACATTTGATCAGGCACAAATACATGAACTGGCACATATAAACAGGCACACACACCTGTACGGACACAAATAAACAGGCACCCACACCTGCACTGACACATAAAAACAAGCACACATACCTGCATTGACACCCATAAATAGCAAATCACACCAGTCCTGACACCCATAGACAGGAACACACACCTGCACTGACACCCACAAACAGGCACACACACCTTCACTGACACATATAAACAGGCACACACCCCTGCAGTAACACCTATGATCAGGAACACCCACATGAACTGACACATATAAACAGGCACTCACCCCTGCAGTAACACCTATGATCAGGAACACCCACATGAACTGACACATATAAACAGGCACACACACCTGGATTGACATCCATAAACAGGAACACACCTGGAGTAACACATATGATCAGAAACACACACATGAACTGACATGTATAAACACACATACACACCTGTCCTGGCAAATATAAAGAGGCACACACACACCTGCACTGCCACATATAAACACACCTGCATTGAGACCCATAAACAGGAAGACACACCTGCCCTGACACCCATAAACCAGAACACACATATGCACTGAAAGATATAAACAGGTACAAACACCTGCACTGACATCCATAAAGAGTCACACACACCTGCAGTGACACATATGAACAGGCACAAAAAACTGCACTGACACCCATAAATGACACACACACCTGAAGTAACACATATCATCAGAAACACAGACTAGAACCAACACATATAAACAGACACAAACACCTGCACTGACACATATAGACAGGCACACACATCTGAAATGCCACATACAAACAGGGACACACAACTGCACTGACACACATAAACTGGCAGACACACCTCCAGTAAGACATATGATCAAGCACACACACTTGCACTGACACATATAAACAGGGAGACAGACATTCACTGACACATATTAATAGTAACACACACCTGTTCTGACACCATAAACAGGCACACATACCTGGAGTAACACATATGATCAGGCACACACACTTGAACAGACACATATAAACAGGTAAGCGCACCTGCACTGACACATATAAACAGCTACACACACCTGCACTGCCACATACAAACATACAAACACCTGCATTGACACCTAAAAAACGGCACACCCACCTGCAATGACGTGCATATACAGGAACACTCACCTGAACTTTCCCATATAAACAGGCACACACACCTGAACTGACACATATAAATAGGCACACACACCTGCAGTGACACCCATAAACAGGCACACACACCTGCACTGACACATATAAACAGGCAAACACACCTTCAATGACACCCATAAATACTACAAACACCTGTACTGACAACACTAAACATGTACACACACCTGCATTGACATCCATAAAGAGGCACAAATACCTGCACTGACACATATAAACAGGCACACACATGCACTGACACCCATAAACAGGCATACACACCTGCCGGACACATATGATCAGGCACTCAGACATGAGCTAACACATATAAACAGGCACACACACTGTACTGACACCCATACACAGGCACACACAGCTGTACTGACACACATAAACAGGCACACACAACTGTACTGACACCCATAAACAGGCACACACACCTGCATTGACACCCATAAACATGAACACACACATGCACTGATATCCATATACAGGAACACACACTTCCACTGACATGCATGCACAGGAACACACACCTGCACTGACACATATAAAGAGGCACACATGGATGCCATGAAAACCATAAACAGGTACACACACCAGCACTGACATCCATAAACAGGCACAAACACCTGAAATGAAACATGTTAAGAGCCACACACACCTACAGTGACACATATGATCAGGCACACACAAATGAACTGCACATATAAAAAGGCACACACTACTGCACTGACACCCATATACAGGAACCCACACCTGCCCTGACACCCATGAACAGGCACACACACCTACACTGACACATATAAATAGGCACACACACCTGCAGTCACACATATGATAAGGCACACATACTTGACCTGACACATATAAAGAGGCACACACACCTGTACTGACACATATAAACAGCCATACACACTTGCACTAACACCTTTACACAGGCACACACACTTGCACTGACACATATTATAAGGAACACATACATGAACTAACACATATAACACATATGCTAACATGCACTGACACATATAAGCAGGCACACACACCTCCACTGATACATATAAACAGACTCACACTCCTGTACTGACACCCATAAACAGCTACACAAACCTGCATGGTCACCCATAAACAGGAGCACAGAACTGCCCTGACATGCATAAACAGGAACACACACCTGTTATGACCCATATGAACAGGCACACACCCCTGTACTGACACATATAAACAGTCATACACCTGCACTGACACCCATTAACAGGCACACACACCTGGATTAACACATATGATAAGGCACATGGCAACACACAGCTACCGTGACACCCATAAGCAGACACACACACCTGCACTGACACCCATAAACAGGCACACACACCTGCACTGACACACATAAACAGGCACACACACCTGCACTGACACCCATAAACAGGCACACACACCTGCACTGACACCCATAAACAGGCACACACACCTGCACTGACACATATAAACAGGCACACACACCTGCACTGACACATATAAACAGGAACACACACCTGCACTGACACCCATAAAAAGGCACACACACATGCACTGACACCCATAAACAGGCACACACACCTGCACTGACACATATAAACAGGCACACACACCTGCACTGACACATAAACAGGCACACACACCTGCACTGACACCCATAAACAGGCACACACACCTGCACTGACACCAATAAACAGGCACACACACCTGTTCTGACACCCATAAACAGGCACAAACACCTGCACTGACACATATAAACAGGCACACACACCTGCAATAACACATATAAACAGGCAAACACATGAGCACTGACACCCATAAACAGTCACACACACACGTGCACTGACACATATAAACAGGCACACACACGTGCACTGACACCCATCAAAAGGCACAAACACCTGCACTGACACCCATAAGTAGACACACATACCTGAACTGACACATATAAACAGGCACACACACCTGCACTGAAACCCATAAACAGGCACACACACCTGCACTGACACCCATAAACAGGCACACACACCTGCACTGACACCATAAACAGATACACACACCTTCACTGACACCCAGAAACAGACACACTCACCTGAACTGACACATATAAACAGGCAAACACACACACACTGACACACATATAAACAGGCACACACACACCTGCACTGACACCCATAAACAGGCACACACCTGCACTGACACCCATAAACAGGCACACACACCTGCACTGACACCCATAAACAGGCACACACACCTGCACTGACACATATAAACAGGCACACACACCTGCACTGACACATATAAACAGGCACACACACCTGCACTGACACATATAAACAGGCAAACACACCTGCACTGACACCCATAAACAGGCACACACACCTGCACTGACATATAAACAGGGCACACACACCTGCACTGACACCCATAAACAGACACACACACCTGCACTGACACATATAAACAGGCACACACACCTGCACTGACACCCATAAACAGGAAAACACACCTGTACTGACACATATAATCAGGCAGAAACACCTGCATTGACACCAATAAACATATACACACCCGCACTAACACCCATAAACAAGCACACAAACCAGCACCAACACCCATAAGCAGGTACACACACTTGTACTGACACCCATAAACAGGCACACACACTTGCACTGACACCCATAAACAGGTACACACACCTGCACTGACACCCATAAACAGGCACACACACCTGAACTGACACCCATAAACAGGCAAACACACCTGCACTGACACCCATAAACAGGCACACACACCTGCACTGACACCCATAAACAGGCACACACACCTGCACTGACACCCATAAACAGGCACACACACCTGCACTGACACCCATAAACAGGAACACACACATGCACTGACACCAATAAACAGGCACACACACCTGCACTGACACATATAAACAGGCACACACACCTGCACTGACACATAATAAACAGGCACACACACGTGCACTGACACCAATAAACAGGTACACACAGCTGTACTGACACCCATAAACAGGCACACACACCTGCACTGACCCCCATAAACGGGCACACATACAACTGCACTGAGACCCTTAAGGAGGTACACACACCTGACTAACACCAATGAACATGCACAGCACACAAACCTTTTCTGACACCCATAAACAGGAACACACACCTGCACTGAAACCCATAAGTAGACACGAACACCTGCATTGACACACATAATCAGGCACACACACCTGCACTGAAACCCATAAACAGGTACAAACACCTGCACTGACACATATAAACAGACACACACACCTGAACAGGCATCCAAAAACAGGCACAAATACCTTCCCTAAAACACATATACAGGTACACATACCTGTACTGACACCCATAAACAGGCACACACACCTGCACTGAACCTCATTCACAGGAAAACACACCTACACTGACACCCATAAAGAGGCAAACACACATGCACTGTCACATATAAACAGGCACACACACCTCCACTGACACATAAAAACAGGCACACACCTTCATTGACACCCATAAACAGGCTCACACACCCAAACTCACACACACACTGACACCCTAAAGAGGCACACACACTTGCACTGACACATATAAACAGGTACACACATCTGCACTGACACATATAAACAGTCACACACACCTGCACTGACACATATAAACAGGCAAACACACCTGCATTGCCACCCATAAACTGGCACACAGACCTGCACTGACACATATAAACAGGCACAAACACCTGCACTGACACATAAAACAGGAACACACACCTGCACTGACACCCATAAACAGGAACACACACCTGCACTGACACATATAAACAGGCACACACACCTGCACTGACACATATAAACAGGCACACACACCTGCACTGACACAAATAAACAGGCACACACACCTTGACACTGACACACACCCTGCAACAGGCAAACACACACTGCACCTGCACACCCATAAACAAAGAGCACACACACCTGCACTGACACCAATAAAAAGGCACACACACCTGCACTGACACCCATAAACAGGCACACACACCTGCACTGACACCCATAAACAGGCAAACACACCTGCACTGACACATATAAACAGGCACACACACCTGCACTGACACCCATAAAACAGGCACACACACCTGCACTGACACCCATAAACAGGAACACACACCTGCACTGACACCCATAAACAGGCAAACACACCTGCACTGACACCCATAAACAGGCACACACACCTGCACTGACACCCATAAACAGGCACACACACTCCTGCACTGACACCCATAAACAGGAACACACATGTGCACTGACACCCAGAAATAGACACACACACCTGCACTGACACACATAAACAGGCAACCACACCTGCACTGACACGTATAAACAGACACACACACCTGAAATGACACACAATAAACAGGCACACACACCTGCACTGACACCCATAAACAGGTACACACACACCTGCACTGACACACATAAAACAGGCACACACATCTGCACTGACACAAATAAACAGGCACACAACACCTGCACTGACACATATAAACAGGCACACACACCTGCACTGACAATATAAACAGGAACACACACCTGCACTGACACATATAAACAGGCAAAAACACACCACATGCACTGACACATATAAACAGGCACACACACCTGCACTGACACATATAAACAGGCACACACACCTGCACTGACACCTATAAACAGGAACACACACCTGCACTGACACCCATAAACAGGAACACACACCTGCACTGACACCCATAAACAGGCACACACACCTGCACTGACACCCATAAACAGGCACACACACCTGCACTGACACCCATAAACAGGAACACACACCTGCACTGACACCCATAAACAGGCACACACACCTGCACTGACACATATAAACAGGCACACACACCTGCACTGACACATATAAACAGCACATAAACTTGCACTGACACATATAAACCGGTACCCACACCTGCAGTGAAACACACAAACAGGCACAAACACCTGCATTGACACATATAACCAGGTACACACACCTGCATTGACACTCTTAAACAGGAACACATACTGGTACTGACATCCATAAACATACAAACACACATGCATATACTCCTATAAACAATCACACACACCTTCCCTGACACCGATAAACAGGCACACACCCCTTCAATGACACCCATAACCAAGAAAACACTCCTACACTGACACCCATTAACAGGAAAACACTCCTGCAGTGAAACCATAGACAGGCACAAACACCTGCACAGACACCCATAAACTGGGACATACAGCTACCTTGACACCCATGAACAAGAACACACTCCTGCACTGACACCCATAAACAGGCACACACACATGCACTGACACACATAAACAGGCGCACACACCTGCACTGACACATAAAAACAAGCACACACAACTGAACTAAAACCAATAAACAGGCACACATACCTGCACTGAAACCCATAAAAAGGTGCACACACCTGTACTGACACACATAAACAGGCACACAAATCTGCACTGACACAAATAAACAGGCACAAATACCTACATTGGCACATAAAAGCAGGTACACACACCTGCACTGACAACCTTAAACAGGAACACATACCTGTACTGACACCCATAAACATACAAAGACACATGCATATACTCCCATAAACAGAACACATACCTGCCTTGACACCGGCAAATAGGCACACACCCATTCACTGACACCTATAAACAGGAACACAATCCTGTACTGATACCCATAAACAGGAACACACTCCTGCACTGACACCCATACTCAGGCACACATGCCTGCACTGACACCCATAAACTGGGACATACAACTACCCTGACACCCATGAACAGGAACACACATCTTCACTGACACCCATAAACAGGCACACACACCTGCACTGACACATAAAAACAGGCACACACAATTGAACTGACACAAATAAACAGGCACACATACCTGCACTGACACACATAAAAAGGTGCACACACCTGTACTGACACACATAAACAGGCACACACACCTGCACTGACACCCTAAAGTGGAACACACACACAAACTGACACCCATAAACAGGCACACACACCTGCATTGACACACATAAAGAGGCACACAAACGTGTACTGACTCATATAAACCAGTATCCACACCTGCACTGAAACACACAAACAGACACACACACTTGCACTGACACAAATAAACAGGCACAAATACCTGCATTGACACATATAAGCAGATACACACACCTGCACTAACAACCTTAAACAGGAACACATACCGGTACTGACACCCATAAACATACAAACACACATGCATATACTCCCATAAACAGAACACACACCCCTTCACTGACACCCATAAACAGGAACATACTCCTGCACTGAAACCTATAAACAGGAACACACTCCTGCACTGACACATAGAAATAGGCACACAACCATGCAGTGACACACATAAAGAGGAACACACACCTCAGTGACACCCCACCCCAAAACAGGCACACACACCTGCACTGACACATAGAAACAGGTACCCACACCTGCACTGACACCCATAAACAGGCACACACAATTTAACTGACACCAATAAACAGGCACACATACCTGCACTGAAACCCATAAAAAGGTGCACACACCTGTACTGACACACATAAACAGGCACACACACCTGCACTGACACCCATAAAGGGGAACACACACCTGAACTGACACCCATAAACAGGCACACACACCTGCACTGACACATATAAACAGGGACACAAACATGCACTGACACATATAAACCGGTATCCACACCTACACTGACACATATAAACCGGTATCCACACCTGCACTGAAACACACAAACAGGCACACATACCGGCACTTATACCCATAAACAGGCACACACAACTGCAGTGACACCAATGATCATGCACACAAACATAAACTGACACATATAAACAGGCAAACACACCTGTACTGGCATACAGACATGTACACTGACAAATATAAACAGGCACACACACCTGTACTGACACCCATAAACAGGAACACACACTTGAATTGACACCTATAAGAAGGAACACAACTGCCATGACACCCATAAGCAGGAACACACACCTTCACTGACATCCAAAAACAGGCATACACAACTGCAGTAGCCCATATGATCAGACACATGCACCTGAACTGACATATATGAACAGGCACACACACCTGCAGTGACATATATAAACAGGCCCACACACATGCATTGACACCCATAAGCAGGAAAACATACCTGTCCTGACACCCATCAACAGGAACACACATCTGCATTGACACATATAAGCAGACACACACCCCTGCACTGACACGAATAAACAGGCACACACGCCTGCACTGAGACATATAAACAGGCACACAAACCTGCTCTGACACATATAAACAGGCATGCACACCTGCACTGACACTTGTATACATGCACAAACACCTGCACTGAAACATATAAACAGGCACCCACACCTGAACTGATGCATATAAACTGGTACACATATCTGCACTGAGACACAAAAATAGGTACACCCACATGCACTGACATCCATAATTAGGAAGACACACCTGCACTTACACACATAAACATGCACACACACAGACACCTGCAGTGACACATATGATCAAGGAAACATATGAACTGACATATACACACATAAACAGGCACACACACCTGCAGTGAGACATATGGTCAGGCACACACACATGAACTGACACATAAAAACAGGAATACACACCTGTACTGACACCCATACACAGGCACACACACCTGCACTGACACCCATAAACAGACACACACAACTTCAGTGACACATATTGCTGGTTCTTCCCGGCAGGTAGAGTGGAAGAAAGAGCCAAGCCAGAAGCTCCTCTTGAGGCTGAGTGGGATGATGGGTGTCAGCAGCCCAGACCCCCCTCTTCTAAAACACCAGAGAGAAAAAACACACTGGGCAGGGAGTCTGTCGAGGCAGGAACTCTTCTTATTGTAATGAGAGGGTGTATATATTAGTTTTGAGAAAGAGGGTGGGGAAAGGGATGGGATAAAGGTGTAAGGGCCAATAGTATTTCACCACATCAGCAGTAGCTGGGCGGAGGCAGTTTTGGCTTAGGACTTGCTGAGTCACTCCTAAGCAGAAGTAATAGACCAAAGACAGGTCGCCAAACTCTAGTCAGGCTTAGGAAGTTCCACTAGGCCTCACACCTGGGCCTCATAGGGCCCAACATCTCCCCCTTTTCTTTTTGTAATAATGGTGGAAAGCATGGCCCCTGTCTTAGGTTGTCCCACTCTGGGAATCTTACCTGTCACTGAGTACCATGCCTTTAGCCCATTGAAAATCCACTCCATGATCTGTCTTAGGTTGTCTCAGCCTTTCTGAGATCTTACCCATCATTGGTTCAATGGAGGGTCGGGGAGGGATGCTAGGTGGACAGCCAGTCAGAGGAAGAGCCCGGGGCTCCTGAATTGCGAGCCTGTGGTATTTTGACCTGATGAAGTTTAATTGCCTCTAGTTGTTGGTGAATGAATTGTGTAATCTTATTAATTACACAGGGCCCAATAGTGAGGATAAGAAGAAGGAGAAGGAGGGGTCCAAGGGGAGGGAGAAGGTAGGGTAAAAAGCCATGTAAGCCCATCCACAGCAGGTTGTCTTGGAAGTCTTGTCTTTTTCTCTTCAAATCTTCCTGGAGCTTTTCTGGTTTCATTTGGGTCTAGCAGCATCCATACCTTCAATTGTTCCTGGGGAAGAAACAGAGGCACAGTTCTCAGGGCTGGAACACTCCCTGGAGAGTTTATTGATACTGTCCCCTTGTCAGGGTAAATATTTTAAGTCTCTTTCTGGTACCCAAATGGGTATTTTTCTTGAGGGAAGACAATTTAAATCTTCTCCCTGCTGTGAGGAGGGGTCTGGTCCTCTCTAGGCCCCAGTCAATGGGTCCCTCTATTTGACCCAGATAGAGCTGTAACAGATGAGGATCAATGTTATTGAAAAGGGGACAAGTGTCTATCTTTTTTAGAAAAATTTAAAATATTTAGGGTTAATAATGCCTTTTTTAATTGGTCAGCACTGGGGGCAGAGGTTTCCCCTTTGCTGTTTTTCAAGGCCACCCTGAGACTTTGATTAGTTAATTCCAGGTCAGCCTGGGCCTGAGTGAGACCCTACCTCGGGTATTTAGGGTTAAAATGCCTTTTTTTGGGTTGGTCGTGATCTTCCCCCTTTTGTTTTTGTTTATAATGGCCTGGCCCCGTGGGTATTAGGAAATTTGACTTGATCTGGCAATCTAAGGGTGGCAAAGCATTGGAGCATATGGATAATAGCATGTTTAGTCTTTTCCTCAGCATGTGCTGATGCCCAGCAAGCATGGGAGAAAGTATCAAGTGAGAGAAAAATATATTTAAGTTTTCCAAATGGAGAATAGTGTGTAACATCAATCTGTCAAAGGTGATTAATGTGTAGCCCTTGAGGATTGGCTCCTGTAGTTTGAAGAGGAGGTACCTGGAGGAAAGGCTGACAGGATTTGTAAGTTTGGACAATTTTATTTATGTTTAAGGCCCCTCTAATTAATAAGTGGAAGTGTGTAGCTTTTGAGACTGTATTACACTGAGGCAGAGAAGCCAGTTTATAAATTTTGATGGCCTTTGAGATGTTGAAGTTTATAGATCTAGGGGAGGTTCCATAATGGCAGAAGAAGTTGGCCTGTCTTCATAGGGAGAAGCAAAAGAGAAGAAAAAAAAGTAAATCAGGCACACAGAGCAAAATTATTGTAGTCAAGCCACAGTAAGCTTCAGGAACTCCTGTTAGGCACACTTTGTATATCTTTACAATGGAATCTCAAACCCACCATTAACACCTTAAGATTAGCCCCCAGTGACATTAAGTAGGAAGCAGGCTTAGTCTCATGCTCTACCGACTGAGCTAGCTGGGCTTGAATTATTAAGGGGGATAGATGGAACATTTTGTGTAAACTTTTAGCTTGTTCTAAAGGTGGCAAGGAGGAGACTAATAAATTTGTCTACCTGTGAATCGCCATTAGCAATAATGTCAGGCAGAGCAGTGTGTGAGAGAATGTGCTCACAGTAAGTTTGGAGGTGGATGGCCCATTGTATGTAAAAGGACCTGTTTTCCTGGGCTGCCTTGTGGATAAGAGCCAGATCAGAGAGGGGGTGGAGTACCAGGGCCTGGATGTTGCCTCCAGCCCTACGTTAATGGGAAGGCAGCGAAGGGTGGGACACTGGTGTGTATGACATAGCCATATTTTTAATTTAGGGATGAAATAAATTATAGCCCTGAAAAGCAGGTTTTTTTCTTTACCTCTAGCAGTGCAATACGAATGCCCCTGGCCAACCCTCTTAATCATGGCCTCAGTTTCGAAAACCAACAAAATAGAACCGTGGTCCTATTTATTATTTTTAGTTGTGGTATTTAGGCAGCTCAGGCCTGTTTTGAACACTCTAATTTTTTTGAAGTAAACACTTTGGGCCCCGCGGGACACTCAGCTAAGAGCATCAAGGGGGCACTGAGAGGCAAGGGGCAGGGATGGGTGGTGACTCGCCTCCTGGCAGACCGCCCACCCACTCCCAAGATATTTTTAATAGTCTTTCCTCAGGCATCTTCTCCATTGTTTTAATGTAAAGTAGTTAGGCCACCTTTTTTTTCACCTTCCTTAAGATTGTTAATGTGGATGACAATAGCAGCTCAGTATCCTGAAATCAGTCTTAGTGTCTCTATAATTTTAACTTGTTTGAGGTTTTTTAACTTAAAATCTTAAAATCTCAGTTCGTTATCTTTAGTCAAGCACATTAGTCCACTATAAATTTAACCTTGATCTAACTTTTTGGGCCTGGATAGCAAAATGTATGTCAGTAACACAGTTTCAATAAAGTTCTCTGTATTTTTTTTTCTTTCAAGGCTAAAGAGGGGGAGGAGTGGTTGTGAGCACGATTGCCTTAGGTGGCAGCTATGGGCTGAAAAGACGGTGGGCCAGTGGTGGCTTGGGTGGTGGCCTTGGGAGGAACAAGATTTTAAAAGCCAGTTTTAGTTTTTCCTTACAGCTTTTGTTAAGGGCAGAAATGAACTCCTCCACGGAGAAGGCTTTAAGGCTGGCAATTATGGCAAGGAGGATTGAACTAATCCATGGGGCTAAAACAAGAGTTTTGTCCCAAAAGCCATGGAGGTTTTTTTGTTTTACTTTTAAGCCAGGTTGCAGGAGGAGTATTTGTAAAATCAGGGCAACAGTAATACACACAAGTACAACACAAACATAAAGTCCCAAAAAATAGCTAAACATATTGTAGAATTAAGTTTAGATTTAGATCTGTGACGGCCAGATGAGCCTGTGTCCTTAGGGGACAGCTCAATGATACCAAACACAGTACAGATAGGAATAGATTTCCCCAACAGGTTTGTTCTGTCTTCTGAGATGGAGCCCCCACTCAAATGAGGGGGCAAAACGCTTAAAGTCTTCTCCAGGTCTGCCTATGTGGTGAGTCTCCTCCAGGTCTGCCCACATGGTGTGTCCACCAGGAACGTATGACCCATTTAGAAATACAGGCCCCTCAGATGCGGTTTGCCGGCAACTCGGAAGTGAAAGGAATGAAAAGATGTTGAAGCAAGCACAGGTTACAGAAGCAAAGGTTAGAATATTAGATATGAATACTACCTCATAATTTATGAGGGTACACCCGTCCGCAGTCCGATTGGCCCGTCAGTGTACTTCTGTAAGCAAGAAAGAGAGTTCCTCACATGGGACACCAGTCTGCCAGTTCTTCCCAGCAGGTAGAGTAGAAGAGAGAGCTGAGCCAGCGGCTCCTCTTGAGGCTGAGCAGGATGACAGGTGTCGGTGACCCAGACCCCCCTCCTCTAAAACACCAGAGAGAAAAAACACACTGGGCCAGGAATCTGTTGAGGCAGGAAATTGTCTTATTGTAATGAGAGGGTGTATATATTAGTTTTGAGAAAGAGGATGGGGAAAAGGATGGGATAAAGGTGTAAGGGCCAATAGTATTTCACCACATCAGCAGTAGCTGGGCAGAGGCAGTTTTGGCTTAGGTCTTGCTGAGTCACTCCTAAGCAGAAGTAATAGGCCAAAGACAGGTCGCTAAACTCTAGTCAGGCTTAGGAAGTTCCACTAGGACTCACACCCGGGCCTCATAGGGCCCAACAACATATGATAGGGGCAGGTGTGAGTTTCTGTTTATGGGTGTCAATGCAGGTGTGTGTGCCTGTATATATGTGGCAGTGCAGATGTGTGTGCCTGTTTATGTGTCAGTGCAGGTATGTGTGTGCCTCTTTTTAAGTGTCAGTGTAGCTGTGTGTCCTGTTTATGGTTGTCATGGCAGGTGTGTGTTCTTTATGGGTGTCTCTACAGGTGTCTGTGCCTCTTTATATGTGTCACTGCAGGAGTGTGTGCCTATTTATTGGTTTCTCTACAGGTGTGGGTGCCTGTTTATATGTGTCACTGCAGGAGTGTGTGCCTTTTTTTGGTTGTTATTCCAGGCGTTATGTTGTTATGTATCATTTCAGGTGGGTGTGCCTGTTTATATGTGCAAGTGAAGGTGAGTTTTCCTGTATAGGTGTGTCATTGCAGGTCTGTGTGCCTGTTTATGTGTGTCAGTGCAGGTGTGTGTACCTGTTTATATGTGTCAGCGCAGGTGTGTGTGTCTGTTTATATGTGTCGGTTCATGTGTGTGTGCCTGATCATATGTGTTACTGCAAGTGTGTATTCCTGTTAAGGTGTCTCAGTGCAGGTCTGTGTGCCTGTGTATGGGTGTCAGTACAGGTGTGTGTGCCTGTTTTTAAGTGTCAGTGTAGGTGTGTGTCCTGTTTAAGGTTGTCATGGCAGGTGTGTGTTCCTGTTTATGGGTGTCAATGCAGGTTTGTGTGCCTGTTTATGGGTGTCCCAAAGGTGTGTGTGCCTCTTTATATGTGTCAGTTAATGCGTGTCTGCCTGATTTTATGTGTCACTGCCCATGTGTGTACCTGTTTATGGGTATCACTGCGGGTGTGTGAGCCTGTTTATATGTGTCATTGCAGGTGTATGGGCCTGTTTATGTGTCAGTGCAGTTGTGTGTGCCTGTTTATATGTGTCAGTTCATGTGTGTGTGCCTGATCATATGTCTCACTGCAGGTGTGTGGTCCTGTTAATGTGTCTCAGTGCAGGTCTGTGTGCCTGTATGGGTATCAGTACAGATGTGTGCATGTTTATATGTGTCACTTCTGGTGTGTGCCTGTTTATATATGTCAGTGCAGGTGTTTGTGCCTGTTTATGGGTGTCACTGAAGTTATGTGTGGGTCTTCATGGGTGTGAGTGCAGATGTGTGTTCCTGTTTATATGTGTCACTGCAGGCATGTGTGCCTTTTCATGTATGTCAGTGCAGGTGTGTGTTCCTGTTTATATGTGTCAGTGCAGGTGTGAGTGCCTGGTTATATGTGTCAGTTCTTGTGTGATTCCTTGATCATCTGTGTCACTGCAGATGTGTTAAGAGCAAAATGGAAAATGCATGTACTTTGACTATGAAGCATCTGAATCATGGGACCTTGATTGTGGTTTTGATAGGTGTTGAGCTGAGAAGAACATAAACAGTGATTGAGACACATATCTTTGAACAGGATATAGCTGTCTGAAAGCTAGCTATTCTGGGTACTTGGAGGAAAATAACTGAGTACATGGTTCTAGAGAGAAGTTGGTTGATGTCTTTATGTCTGGTGATGATCTGTTGCAAGATTGTGGTTTTTTCCTATATAAACTTGTGTGTTCAATAATAAAAAGCTTTTTTGGCTTTTTCAGCCTTCTCCCTTCAACCTTCTGCTTTTAGCCTTTAGCCCTCAACCTTCAGCCTTCAGCCTCCCCTAAAGTAATGATCATTCTTTTCTTCCTAACTCTCCCTCTCAAGAACCTCGTTGACTGACCGAGCGGGCTTGGTCATAGGTGTGTGTGCCTGTTATGTGTGTAATTGAAGGTGTGTCTTCCTGTTTATAGGTGTCAGTTATGGTGTGTGTGCCTGCTTATGGGTGTCAGTGTAGGTGTGTGTTCTTGTTTATGGGTGTCAGTGTAGGTGTGTGTGCCTTTTTATATGTGTCAGTGCAGGTGTGTGTGCCTCGTTATATGTGTCAGTGAAGATGTGTGTTCCTTTTTAAGGGTTTCAGGGCAGGTGTGTTTTATATTTATGGGTGTCAATGCAGGAGTGTCTTCCTGTTTATATGTGTCACTGCATGTGTTTGCCTCTTTCTATGTGTCACTGCAGGTTTGTGTGCCTGTTTATTGGTGTCAGTGCGGGTTCCTGTTTATATGTGCCAGTGCAGGTGTGGGGTCCTGGTTGTTTGTGTCAGTTCAAGTGAGTGTGCCTGTTTATAACTGTCACTTCATGTGTGTGTGCCTGATCATATGTGCCTGCTTATGGGTGTCAGTGTAGGTGTGAGTTCTTGTTTATGGGTGTCAGTGTAGGTGTGAGTTCTTGTTTATGGGTGTCAGTGTAGGTGTGTGTTTCTGTTTATATGTGTCAGTCCAGGTGTGTGTACCAGTTTATACGTGTCAGTGCAGGTCTATATGCCTGTTTTTGGGTGTCATTGCAGGTGTGTTTGCCTGTTTATATGTTTCGGTTCAGGTGTGTTTGTGTCTATGCATGTCATTGCAGGGATGTGTGCCTGTTTATGGGTGTCAGTGCATGTGTTTGTGGGTTTTTATAAGTCAGTGCAGGTGTGTGTGCCTGTTTATATGTGGCAGTGCAGGTGTGTTTCCCACTTTTGGGTGCATTGCAAGTGTGTGTTCTTCTTTAGGGGAGTCAGTGCAGTTGTGGGTGCCTGTTTTGGGGTGTCAGTACAGGTGTGTGTACCTGTTTATGAGTTTCAGTGCAGGTGTGTTTGCCTGTTTATGGGTGTCAGTGCAGGCGTGTACCCATTATTATGTGTCAGTGCAGGTGTTTTGTTCTATTTATGGGTGTCAGTGCAGGTGTCTGTTCCTTTTTATGGGTGTCAGTGAAGGTGTGTGTGCTTGTTTATATGTGTCAGTACAGGTGCGTTTGCCTGTTTATGGGAGTTAGTGTAGGTGTGTGTTCCTGTTTATGGTTGTCAGTGCAGATTTGTGTGCCGGTTTATAGGTATCATTGCAGGTGTGTTTGCTGTTTATATGTGTTAGTGCAAGTGTATGTGTCTGTTTATAGATGTCAGTGCAGGGATGTGTGCCTGTTTATGGGTGACAGTTCAGGTGTGTGTAGGTGTTTATATGTGTCAGGGCAGGTGTGTGTTTCTGTGTATATGTGTCAGGGCAGGTGTGTTAGCTTGTTATGTGTGTCAGTGCAGGTGTGTGTTTCTGTTTATGGGTTTCAATGAAGTTATGTGTGCCTGTTTATGGGTGTCATGTCAAGTGTGTTCCTATATATAGGTGTCAATGCAGGTGTGCACCTGTTTATGGGTGTCAGAACATGTGTGTGTGCCTGTTTATGTGTGTCAGTGCAGGTGTGTGTTCCTGTTTATGGGTGTCAGGGCAGGTGTGTTTTTCTGTTTATGGGTGTCAATGCAGGTGTGTGTGCCTGCCTGTTTATATGTGTCAGTGCAGGTGAGTGTGCCTGTTTATATGTCAGGTCATGTGTGTATGTCTGATCATATGTGTCACTGCAGGTGTGTGTGTGTGCCTGTTTATGGGTGTCAGAGCAGGTGTGGGTGCCTGTTTTTATGTGTCAGTGCAGGTGTGTTTTACTCTTTATGGCTGTCATGGCAGGTGTGTGTTCCTGGGTGTCAATGCAGTTGTGTGTGCCTGTTTATGGGTGTCAGTACAGGTGTGTGTGCCTGTTTATGTGTGTCAGTTAAGGTGAGTGTGCCTGTGTATGGGTGTTAATCCATGTGTTTGTTCCTGTTTATATGTGTCAGTTCATGTGTGTCTTCCTGATCTTTGTGTCACTGCAGGTGTGTGTGCCAGTTTATGAGATCAGGGCAGGTGTGTATTCCTGTTTATGGGTGTCAATGCAGGTGTGTTTGCCTTTTATGTGTGTCAGTACAGGTGTGTTTGCCTGTATATATGTGGTATGCAGATGTGTGTGCCTGTTTATGTGTCAGTGCACGTGACTGTGCCTGTTTATATGTGTCAGTTAATGTATGTGTGTCTTATCTTATGTGTCACTCCAGGTGTGTGTGCCTTTTTATGTGTGTCTGTTCATGTGTGTTTCCTTGATCATAGTTGTATGTGCATGTTTATATGTTTAAGGGCAGGTGTGTATTCTTGTTTATGGGCGCCAGTGCAGGTGGGTGTGCCTGTTTTTGTGTCTCAGATCAGATATGTGTACCAGTTTATATTTGTCAGGTCAGGTGTGTGTGCCTGTTTATTGGTGTCAGTGCAGGGGTGTATATCTCTATATGTGTCAATTCAGATGTGTGTTGCTGTTGATGGGTGTCAAGGCATGTGTGTTCTCCTGTTTATGGGTGTCAATGCACGCATGTGTGCATGTTTATGGGTTTCAGTGCAGGTGTGTTTGCCTGTTTATGGGTGTCATTGCAGGCATTTGCCCACTTATATGTGTCAGTGCATGTGTTTTTTTCTATTTTTGGGTTTCAGTGCAGGTGTCTGTTCCTGTTAATGGGCATCAGTGAAGGTGTGTGCACCTGTTTATATGTGTCAGTGCAGGTGTGTTTCCCTGATTATGGGAGTTAGTGTAGGTGTGAGTTCTGGTTTGTGGTTTTCAGTGCATGTGTGTGTGCCTGTTTATGGGTTCTGTACAGGTGTGTGCACATGTTTATGGGTTTCAGTGCAGGTATGTGTACCTGTTTATGGGTGTCAGTACTGTTGTGTGTGCCTCTTTATATGTGTCAGTGCAGGTATGTGTCTATTTATAGGTGTCAGTGCAGGTGTGTGTTCCTGTTTATGGGTTTCAGTAAGGTTGTGTGTGCCTGTTTATGGGTGTCAGTGCAGGTTTGAGTGCCTGTTTATATGTGTCCTTCCAGGTGTGTGTACCTGTTTATATGTGTCAGTGCAGGTGTGTGTGTCTGTTTATATGTGTCAATGCAGATTTATGTGCCTTTTTATGAGTGTCAATGCATGTGTGCTTACTTGTTTATATGTGTCAGTGCAGGTGTGTGTGCCTGTTTATGGGTATCAGTGTAGGTGTGTGTTCTACTTTATGGGTGTCGGTGCAGGTGTGTGTGCTTGTTTATGGGTGTCATTACAGGCGTGTGTGCCTGTTTATGAGTATCTGTGGAGGTATTTGTGCCTGTTTTTGGGTATCAGTGAATGTGTGTGCCTTTTTATGGGTGTTAATATAGGTGTGTGTGCCTGTTTGTATTTAGCAGTGCAGATTTGTTGCCTGTCTATATGTGTCAGTGCAGCTGTTTGTGCCTGTTTATATGTGTCATTTCATGTGTGTGTGTCTGATCAACTGTGCTATGTCATGTGTGTGTACCAGTTTATTGGTGTCAGTGCAGGTGTGTTTACCTGCTTATATGTGTCATTGCAGGTAATTGTGCTTGATTATTTGGTTAGTGCAGTTGTTTGTGCCTCATATATATGTCAGTGCAGGTGTTTGTGCCTGATTATATGTGTCAGTGCAGGTGTGTGTGCCTGTTTATGGGTGTCAGTACAGGTGTGTGTGCCTGATTTTATGTGTCAGTGGAGGTGTGTGTACCTGTTTATATGTGTCAGTACAGGTGTGTTTGCCTGTTTGTGGGTGTCAGGGCAGATGTATGTTCCTGTTTATGGGTGTCAGTGCATGTGTGTGCCTTTTTATGGGTGTCAGTACAGGTGTGTGTACCTGTTTATGGGTTTCAGTGCATTTGTGTGTGCCTGTTTATATGTCAGTACAGGTGTGTTTGCCTGTTTATGGGTGTCAGTGTAGGTGTGTGTTCCTGTTTATGGGTTTCAGTGCAGGTGTGTGTGCCTGTTTATATGTGTCACTGTAGGTTTGTGTGTCTGTTTATATGTGTCATTTCAGGTGTATGTGCCTGTTTATATGTGTCAGTGCAGGTGGAGTGCGTGTATATGGGTGTCATTGCAGGTGTGTGTGCCTGTTTATGGATGTCAGTACAGGTCAGTATGCACATTGGTATATGGAAGTGCAGGTGTGGTTGCGTGTTTCTGTTTCTGAGAAGGTGTGTGTTCCTGTTTATATGTATCAATGCAGTTGTGGGTCCCTGTTCATATCTGTCAGTGTAGGTGAGTGTGCCTGTTTATGTGTGTGCCTGATAGTATGTGTCACTGCCAGTGTGTGTGCCTGTTTATATGTGTCAGTGGATGTGTGTGTGCCTGTTTATGTGTGTCAGTACAGGTGTGTGTTCCTGTTTATAGGTGTCAATGCAGGTGTGGGTGTCAGGATAGGTGTGTGTGCCTGTTTATATGTTTCAGTTCATGTGTGTGTGCCTGATCATATGTGTCACTGCAGGTGTGTGTGCCTGTTTATGGTTGTCACGGCAGGTGTGTGTGCCTGTATATATGTGTCAGTACAGCCATGTGTGCCTGTTTATATGTGTCAATTCAGGTGTGTGTGCCTGATCATATGTGTCACTGTAGGTCTGATTGCCTGTTTATGGGTGTCAATGTATGTGAGTGAGCCTGTTTACGGGTGTTAGTACAGATGTGTGTGCCTGTTCATATGTGTCAGTTCATGTGTGTGTGCCTGCAGGTCTGTGTGCCTGTTTAAGGGTGTTAGTCCAGCTGTGTGAGCCTGTTTATATGTGTCAGTACAGGTGTGTGTGCCTGTTTATAGGTGTCAGATCCTGTGCGTGAGCATGATCATATGTGTCACTGCAGGTGTGTGTGCCTGTTTATGGGTGTCAGAGCAGTTGTGTGTGGCTGTTTATATGTGTCAGTGCAGGTGTGTGTGACTGTTTATATGTGTCACTACAGATGTGTGTGCCTATTAATATGTGTCAGTGCGTGTGTTTGTGCCTCTTTATGTGTGTCAGTTCAGGTGGGTGTGTATGATCATATGTGCTACTGCTGGTGTGTGTGCCTGATTATGTTTGTCAGTTCAGGTGTGTGTGCCTGTGTATGGCTGTCAGTACAGGTGTGTGTTGCTATTTATATGTGTCAGTTCGTGTGTGTGTGTCTGATCATATGTGTCACTGCAGGTCTGTATTCCTGTTTATGGGTGTCATTGCAAGTCTGGGTAGCTGTTTATATGTGTCAGTTTTGATGTGTGTTCCTGTTTATGAGTGTCAGGGCAAGTTTGTGTTCCCATTTATGTGTGTCAAGGCAGGTTTGTGTGCCTGTTTATGGGTGTCAGTACAGGTGTGTGTGCCTATTTATATGTGACAGTGCAGATGTGTGTGCCTGTTTATATGTGTCACTGGAAATATGTGTGACTGTTTATATGTGTCAGTTCATGTGTGTGTGCCTGATAATATGTGTTACTGTTTATATGTGCCTGTTTATGGGTGTCAGTGCAAATTGTGTGACTGTTTATGTGTCAGTAGAGGTGTGTGTGCCTGATAATATGGGTTACTGCAGGTGTGTGCGCCTGTTTATGGGTATCAGTGCTTTTGTGTGTGCCTGTTTATGTGTCAGTACATGTATGTGTGCCTGCTAATATGTGTCAGTGCAGATCAGTGTGCATGTTTATATATGTCAGTTCATGTGTGTGTGCCTGATCATATGTGTCACTGCAGGTGTGTGTGTCTCTTTATGGATGTCAGTGCAGGTGTGGTTTCCAGTTTATAAGTGTCATGGCAGGTGTATGTTCCTGTTTATGTGTGTCAGTGCAGGTGTGTTTGCCTGTGTATGGGTGTCAGTACAGGTGTGTGTGCCTGTTTATATGTGTCAATTCATGTGTGCATCTGATAATATGTGTCACTGCACATATGTGTGTGCCCATATATGTGTGTCAGTGCAGGTGTGTGTGCCTGTTTATATGTATCTGGGCAGGTGTGTACATTTCTATATGTGTCAGTACAGTTGTGTGCCTATTCATATGTTTCAGTTCATATGTGTGTGCCTGATCATATGTGTCACTGCAGGTGTGTGTGCGTGTTTATGTGTGTCTGTTCAGGTCTGTGTGCCTGTTTATATGTGTCAGTGCAGTTGTGTATTCCTGTTTATGCATGTCAAGGCAGGTGTGTGTTCCTTTTATGGGTGTCAATGCAGGTTTATGTGCCAGTATATGGGTGTGAGTACAGGTGTTTGTGCCTTTTTATATGTGTTAGTGGAGGTGTGTGCCTGTTTATATGTGTCAGTTCATGTGTGTGTGCCTGATAATATGTGTTACTGCAGGTGTGTGTGCCTGTTTATGGGTGTCAGTGCAGATTGTGTGGCTGTTTATATGTCAGTAGAGGTGTGTGTGCCTGATAATATGGGTTACTGCAGTTGTGTGTGCCTGTTTATGGGTGTCAGTGTAGATTGTGACTGCTTATATGTCTCAGTACAGGTGTGTGTGCCTGATAATATGGGTTACTGCAAATATGTGTGCCTGTTTATGGGATCAGTGCTTTTGTGTGTGCCTGTTTATGTGTCAGTGCAGGCATGTCTGCCTGCTAATATGTGTCAGTGCAGGTCAGTGTGCATATTTATATTGTCGGTTCATGTGTGTGTGCCTGATCATATGTGTCACTGCATGTGTGTGTGTCTCTTTATGGATGTCAGTGCAGGTGTGGTTTCCAGTTTATGAGTGTCATGCAGGTGTATGTTCCTGTTTATGTGTGTCAGTACAGGTGTGTTTGCCTGTGTATGGGTGTCAGTATAGGTGTGTGTGCCTGTTTGTATGTGTCAGTTCATGTGTGGGTCTGATAATGTGTCACTGCAGGTGTGTGTGCCCATATATGTGTGTCAGTGCAGGTTTTGGTGCCTGTTTATGTGTCAGGGCAGGTGTGTGTGCATGTCTATATGTGTCAGTACAGTTGTGTGCCTATTTATATGTTTCAGTTCATATGTGTGTGCCTGATCATATGTGTCACTGCAGGTGTTTGTTTTTGTTTATATGTGTCAGTGCAGTTGTGTGTTCCTGTTTATGCATGCCAAGGCAGGTTTGTGTTCCTGTTTATGGGTGTCAATGCAGGTTTGTGTGCCAGTATATGGGTGTTAGTACAGGTGTTTGTGCCATTTTATATGTGTCAGTAGAGGTGTGTGCCTGTTTATATGTGTCAGTTCATGTGTGTGTGTCTGACAATATGTGTTACTACAGGTATGAGCTTGTTTATTGGTGTCAGTGAAGGTGTGTGACTTATATATGTGTCAGTGCAGTTGTGTGTGCCTGGTTATGTGTCAGTGCACGTGTGTGTGCTTTTTTATGGGTTTCAGTGCAGGAGTGTGTTCCTGTTTATGTGTGTCAGTGCAGGTGTGTGTGCCTGTTTATGTGTGTCAGTTCATGTGTGGGTCTGATCATATGTTTCACTGTGTGTGTTTGCCCATTTATGGGTGTCACTGCAGGTTTGTGTGCCTGTTTATATATGTCAGTATAGTTGTGTGTACCTATTTATATGTGTCAGTTCATGTGTGTGTGCCTTATCATATGTGTCACTGCAGGTGTGTGTGCCTGTTTATGTGTGTCAGTTCAGGTCTGTGTACCTGTTTATGTGTGTCAGTTCAGGTCTGTGTGCCTGTTTATATGTGTCAGTGCAGTTGTGTGTTCCTGTTTATGCGTGTCAGAGCAGGTACATGTCCCTTTTTATGGGTGTCAATGCATCTTTGTGTTCCTTTTTATGGGTGCCAGTACAGGTGTTTGTGCCTGTTTATATGTGTCAGTGGAGGTGTGTGTGCCTGTTTATATGTGTCAGTTCATGTGTGTGTGCCTACAGGTGTGTGGGCTTGTTTATGGGTGTCAGTGCAGGTGTGTGTCACTGTTCATATGTGTCAATGCAGGTGTGTCTGCCTGCTTATAGGTGTAATTTCATGTGTCTGTGCCTGATCATATGTGTCACTACAGGTGTGTGCCTGTTTATGCGTGTCAGTGCAGGTTTGTGTGCCTTTTTCTATGTATCAGTGCAGAAGTGTGTTCCTGTTTATGCGTGTCAGAGCAGGTGTGTGTTCCTGTTTATGTGTGTCAATCTAGTTTGTGTGCCTGTTTATGGGTGTCAGTTCAGGAGTGTGTGCCTGTTTATATGTTTCACTACAGATTTGTGTGCCTGTTTATATGTGCGAATGTGGGTGTGTGCCTGTTTATATGTGTCAGTGCTGGTGTGTGTGTCTAATTATATGTGCCAGTGCAGGTGTGTGTGCCTGGTTATAGGTGTAAGTACAGGTGAGTGTAATTGTTTATATGTGTCTGTTCATGTGTGTGTTCCTGTTGTTGGGTGTCAATACAGGTGTGTGTGCCTGTTTATATGTGTCAGTTCATGTGTGTATGCCTGATAATAGGTATTACTGCAGGTGACACATATAAACAGGCATAGTCATGTGCACTGACACATGTAACTAGGCACACACACATGAACTGACACACATAAACAGGAACACACACCTGTACTGACACCCAACAACAGGAACACACACCTGACATGACACCCATACACAGTAACACACACCTGCACTGACACATAAAAACAGGCACGCACACCTGAACTGACAACCATAAACAGGAACACACCTGCACTGACACCCATAACATGCACACACACCTGCATTAAGAGATATGATCAGAAACACAAACATGACCTGAAACATATAAACAGGCACACACACCTACACTGACACATATAAACAGGCACACACACCTGCATTGACACCCAAAAAATGGAAAAATCATCTGCCATGAAACACATAAACAGGAACACATATCTGTACTGACACATATAAAAAGACACACACCCCTTCACTGACACCCATAAACAGGCACACACACAACTGCAGTGATACATATGATCAGGCAAACACACATGAATTTACACATATGAACAGGCACACTCACCTGCACTGACACTTATAAACAGTAACACACACCTGCACGGATGCCCATACACAGGTACACATACCTGCAGTATCACATATGATCAAGAACACACACATGAACTGACACATATAAACAGGCACACATGCATGTATTGCCACATGTAAACATGCACACACACCTGTACCGATACCCAAAAACAGGCATACACACCTGCTATGACACACATATACAGGCACACACACCTGCACATACACATAAACAGGCACAAACACCTGAACTGACACATATAAACAGGGACACACACCTAAAATGACACCCATAAACAGGCACACTCACATGCACTGACACCCATAAACAGGCACACAGACCTTCAGTGACACATATGATCAGGCACACACAATTTACTGAAACATAAACAGGCACAACCACCTCTACTGACACATATAAACAGGCAAACACATGCAGTGACACATATAAACAGGCACATACACCAGCACTGACACCAATAAACAGGCACACACACCTGCAATGACAGGCATATAAAGGCACACAGACCTGAAGTGACATATGATCAGGCACACACACATGAACTGACACATATAAACAGGCACATATACCTCCACTGGCACATTTAACAGGCACTCACACCTGTACTGACACCCATAAACAAGCACACACATGGATTGACACCCATAAACAGTAACACACACCTGCCCCGACATGAATAAACAGGAACACACATCAGCACTGACACTTATAAACAGGCACACACCCCTGCACTGACATCCATAAAGAGTCACACAGACCTGCTGTGGCACATATGATCAAGCACACACACATGAAGTGACACATATAAATAGCCACAAACACCTGTACTGACACCCAAAAACAGGCACCCAAACCTGCATTGACACCCAAAAAGAGGAACCCACACCTGCCCTGACACGCATAAACAGGAATACACATCTGCACTGATACATATAAACAGTCACACAGACCTGCACTGACACCTATATACTGGCATACACACCTGCAGTGAAACATATGATCAGGCACAAAGACATGAACTGACACATATAAACAGGCACACACACCTGTACTGACACATATAAACAGGAACACACCTGCACTGACACCCAGAAACTGGTACACACACCTGTACTGACACCCATAAAGGGGCACACTCACATACACTGATAACAATAAACAACCACACAGACCTGCAGTGACACATATCACATACACTGACAATGATAAACAGCCACACAGACCTGCAGTGACACATATGATCAGGCACACACACATGAAGTGACACATATAAACAGGCACACACACCTGCACTGAAACCCATAACCAGGCACACAGAATTGCAGTGACACATGATCAGGCACACACACATGAAGTGACACATATAAACTGGCACACACACCTGCACCGACACCCATAAACAGGCACACAGTCCTGCAGTGACATATGATCAGGCAGACACACAGGAACTGAAACATATTAACAGGCTTATAAACTGGTACTGACACCCATACACAGGCACACACATATGCACTCACACACATAAATAGGAACACACACCTTCCATGACACCCATAAACACGAAAACACACAGACATTGACACACATAAACAGCACTCACACCTGTACTGACACCCATAAACAGGCACACACCTGCTTTGACATCCATAAACAGGAACACACACATAGACTGACACCCATAAACAGGTACACACACCTGCATTGACACCCATAAACAGGAACAGACACCTGGCCTGACACCCATAAACAGGAACACAACTGCACTGCACTACACCATATAAACAGGCACACACACACCTGCACTGACACCATAAACAGGCACACACACCTGAACTGACACATATAAACAGGCACACACACACCTGACACTGAACACATATAAACAGGCACACACACCTGACACTGCACTGACACATATAAACAGGCACACACACCTGCACTGACCTGCCACACACCTGACACACCCATAAAAAAACACACACCTGCACTGACACATATAAACAGGCACACACACCTGCACTGACACACATAAACAGGCAAACACACCTGCACTGAAAAAAAAACAGGCACACACACCTGCACTGACACATATAAACAGGCACACACACCTGCACTGACACATACACACAGGCACACACACCTGCACTGACACCCAAACAGGCACACACACCTGCACACACACACTGCACATAAACACAGGCACACACCTGCACTGACACACATAAAAGGCACACACACCTGCACTGACACACATAAAAAGGCAACACACACCTGCACACACACCCATAAAACAGGCACACACACCTGCACTGACACATATAAACAGGCACACACACCTGCACTGACACATAAAACAGGCACACACACCTGCACTGACACATAAACAGGCACACACACCACTGACACTGGCACACACACCTGCACTGACACCCATAAACAGGCACACACACCTGCACTGACACACATAAACAGGCACACACACCTGCACTATAAACAGGCACACACACCTGCACTGACACATATAAACAGGCACACACACCTGCATCTGACACATGTAAACACACACCTGGACACACATACCTGCACTGACACATGTAAACAGGCACACACACCTGCACTGACACCCATAAACAGGCACACACACCTGCACTGACACCCATAAACAGGCACACACACCTGCACTGACACCCATAAACAGGCACACACACCTGCACTGACACATATAAACAGGCACACACACCTGCACTGACACATAAACAGGCACACACACCTGCACTGACACCCATAAACAGGCACACACACCTGCACTGACACTGCACACACCTGCACAACACCCATAAACAGGCACACACACCTGCAACCCATAAACAGGCACACACACCTGCATTGACACCCATAAACAGGCACACACACCTGCACTGACAAATATAAACAAGCACACACACCTGCACTGACACATATAAACAGGCACACATACCTAAAATGACACTTATATACAGGCAAACACACCTGTTCTGACACATAAAAACAGGCACACACACACCTGCACTGACACATATAAACAGGCACACATACCTGAACTGACACATATAAACAGGCACACATAAATGCACTGAGACCCAAATACAGGTACACCCACCTGCAATGACACACATAAACAGGAAGACACTCCTTCACTTACACACATAAACTGGCACACACACCTGCACTGACACTTATAATCAAGGGCACACACTTGAACTGATACAGGTAAGCAGGCAAACTCACATGCACTGTCACATGTAACCAGGCAGTGAAACATGTTAACAGGAGCACACCCCTGCAATAAAACTGATTACCAGGCACACACACCTGTAGTAACACACATGATCAGACACACACACAGGAACTGACATATATGAACAGTCACACACACCTGAACTGACACATATAAACAGACACACACACCAGCACTGACAACAATAATCAGGAACACATGCATGCCATGACACCCATAAACAGGTACACACACCTTCACTGACACTCATAAAGAGGCAAACACACCTGCATTGACACATATGATCAGGCAAACACACCTTCACTGATACATATAAATATGCACACACACCTGCACTGATACATATAAACAGGCACACACACCTGCACTGACAAATATAAATAGGCACACATACCTGCACTGACTCATATCAACTTGCACACATACCTGATCTGACACATGTAAACAGGCACACATACCTGCACTGAGACCCCAAAACAGGTACACCCCCCTGCACTGACACCCATAAACAGGAAGGCACACCTGCACTTACACACATAAACAGGCACACACACCTGGAGTTACACTTATGATCATGGACACACACATGAACTTACACAAGTGAACAGGCACAAACACCTGCACAAACACACATAAATGGGCACACACCTGCAATGACACATATCATAAGACAGACACACATGAACTGACACATATAAACATGCACACTCACATGCACTGACATACATAAACAGGCACACACACCTGCATTGACACCAATAATCAGTAACACACTCCTGCCGTGACACCCATAAACAGGAAGACACATCTGCACTAACACACATAAACAGGCATACACACACCTGCAATGACACCTATGATCAGGCACACACACATGAACAGACACATAAAAACAGGCACAGACACCTGTACTGACACATAAACAGGCAGAGACACCAGCACTGATACATGTAAAAAGATAAACACACGTGCAATGACACCCATAAACAGACACACACACATGCAATGATACATATTATCAGGCACACACACATGAACTGACACATATAAACAGGCACACACACCTGTACTGACACATATAACCAGGCACACACCTGCAGTGACACATATGAACAGGCAAACACACCTGCACAGACACCCATAATCAGGCACCAACACCTGTAGTGACACCCATAAATAGGAACACACATCTGCATTGACACCCATATACAGAAACACATATGCCATGAAACCCATAAACAGTAACACACACCTGCACTGACACTTAAAAACAGGCACACACCTGTACTGACACCCATATACAGGCAAACACAGCTTCACTGATACATATAAACAGTCACACACAGCTGCACTGACACATATAAACAGACACACACACCTGCACTGAACATATAAACAGGCACACAAAGCTGCACTGACACATATAAGCAGGCAAAGACATCTTCAATAACACCCATAAACATGACAAACACCTGTACTGACAACCCTAAACATGTATACACACCTACATTGACATCCATAAACAGGCACAAACACCTGCACTGACACATATAAACAGGCACACAGCTGACTGACACCCATAAACAGGTACACACACCTGCAGGACACATATTATCAGACATACTCACATGAACAAACATATATAAACAGTCACACACACCTGTAGTGACACCCATACACATGCACACACAGCTGCACTGACACACATAAACAGGCACACACGCTTGTACTGACACCCATAAACAGACACACACACCTGCATTGACACCCATAAACATGAACATACGCATTCACTGACATGCAATAACAGGAAAACACATCTGCACTGACACATATATAGGCACACACACCTGCACTGACACCCACAAACAGGCACACACACCTTCACTAACACATATAAAAAGGCACACACACTTGTACTGACACCCAAACACCCATAAACACTACAAGCACCTGTACTAATCCTAAACATTTATGCACACCTGCATTGACACCCATAAACAGGGACACACACCTGCACTGACACCTATAAGCAGAAACACACATCTGCACTGACACATATAAACAGGCAACACCTTCAGTAATACATATAAACAGGCATACACACTGGTACTGACACCTATACAGAGGCACACACACCTGCACTGACACCCATAAATAGGTACACACCTGCAGTGAGACATATGATCAGTCACACATGCATGATGTGACACATAAAACCAGGCACACACACCTGTACTGACACATATAAACAGGCACACACACACCTGTACTGACACATATAAACAAGCAAAAAATCCTGCACTGACACCCATAATCAAGCACACACACCTTCAGTGACACATAAAAACAGGCACAAACACTGGCACTGACACCCATAAAAAGGCACACAAACCTGTAGTGACACATATGATCAGGCACTGACACATATAAAGAGGCACACACTCCTGCACTGACACCCATAAACAGGCACACACATATCATCAGGCACAAAAACATGAACTGACACATATAAACAGGCTCACACACCTGCAATGACTGTTATAAACAGGCACACACACCTGCACTGACAGCCATAAACAGGAAAACTCACCTGCCCTGACACCCATATCCTGGAACACACACCTGCACTGACAGTCATAAACAGGCACACACACCTGCAGTGTCACATATTAGCAGGCATACACACATGAACTGACACTTATAAACAGGCACTTACACCTCACTGACACATATAAACAGGCACTTGCACCTGTACTGACACCCATAAACAGGCACACATACCTGTATTGACACCCATAAACAGTAACACACACTTGCCCTGGCATGCATATACATGAATACACATCTGCACTGACACATATAAACAGGCACACACACCTGCACTGACATCCATAAAGAGTCACGCACACCTGAAGTGACACATATGATCAGGCATACACACATGAACTGACACATATAAACAGGCACACACACCTGCACTCACAACCATAAGCAGGCACACACACCAGAACTGACACCCATAAATAGGAAGACAACATGCACTTACACACATAAACAGGCACACTCACCTGCAGTGACACATATGATCAAGGACACACACATGACATGACACATGTAAACAGTCACACACACCTGCACTGAAACCCATAAACAGGAAAACACACCTGCAGTGAGACATATGATCTGTCACACACATGATGTGACACATAAGACCAGGCACAGACACCTGCACTGACACATAAACAGGCAGAGACACCTGCACTGACACATATCAACAAGCACAAACACCTGCACTGACACCCATAATTAAGCACACACACCTGCACTGACACATATAAACAGGCACAAACACCAGCACTGACACCCATAAAAAGGCCCACAAAACTGCAATGACACATATGATCAGATACACACACATGAAATGACATATAACAGGCAAACACACCTGCATTGACACATATAAACAGGCACACACACCTGTAGTGACACCCACAAAGAGGCACACACACATGCATTGACACCCATGAACAGGAATAAACACCTGCCATGACACCCATATACAGGAACACACATCTGCACTGATATCCCAAAACAGGCAAACACAACTGCTCTGACACATATAAACAGGCACACACCTGCACTGACACATAAAAAAGGCACACACACCTGCATTGACACCCATAAACAGGAAAACACACCTGCTCTGACATGCAAATACAGGAACACACATCTCCACTGACACATATAAACTGGCACACACAAACCTACAGTTAGACATATGATCAGGCACACACACATGAACTGACACATATAAACTGGCACACACACCTGTACTGACACCCATAAACAGGCACTCAACCTGCACTGAAAACCATAAACAGGAAAACACATCTGCACTGCCACATATAACAGGCACACACACCTCCACTGACACATATAAATAGGCACAAACATCTGCACTGCCACATATAAAGAGGACACACACCTCTACTGACACTCATAAGCAGGCACACAAACCTGCATTGACACCCATAAACAGGAACACACACCTGCCCTGACACCCATAAAGAGGAAACATATCTGAATTGACACATATAGACAGGCACACACACCTATACTGACACCCATAATCAGGCTCACACACCCGCATTTACACCCATGAACAAAACACACATATGTACTGACACATATAAAAACAGGCACCCACACCTGAACTGACACATATAAACAGGCACATACCTGCACCGAAACCTATACACAGGCACACACACCTGCAGTAACACATATGATCAGACATACACACATGAATTGATCCATATAAACTGGCACACACACCTGAACTGACATCCATAAACAGGCACATACTCCTGCAATGACACCCATAAACAGGAAAACATGCATGCCCTGATACTCATAAACAGGAATACACACCTGCACTGACACCCATGAACAGGCACACACTCCTGCAATAACAATATGTTCAGACACACACATGAACGGACACATATAAACAGGCACACACATCTTCATTGCCACATATAAATAGGCACACGCACCTGCACTGACAGCCATAAAGAAGCATACACATCTGCACTGAAACATATAAACAGCACACACAGATGCTATGACACATATAAAAAGGAACAAAAACCTGCACTGACACCCATAAGCAGGTACACACACCAGAACTGACACCCATATAGAGGATGACACACCTGCACTTACACAGAAAAAAAGGGCACACACACCTGCAGTGACACATATGATCAGGCACACACACATGAACTGACAAATATAAACAGGCACACACACCTGCTCTGACACATATAAACAGACAAACAAACCTGCATTGACACCCATAAACAGGAAAACTCACCTGCCCTGAAACCCATATACAGGAACACACACCTACCCTGAGACCCATGAACAGGCACACACACCTGCTCTGACAGTTATAAAGAGGCACATATATCTGCTCTAACAACCATAAACAGGCACACACCTGCAATGACACGCAAAAACAGGCACACACACATGCTCTGACATGCATAAACAGGCACACAGACCTGCATTGACACAAATGATCCGGCACACACATGAACTGATACATATAAACAGGCGCACACACCTTTACTGAAACATAAACAGGGACGCACACCTGCAGTGACACCCATAAACAGCCACACGGACCTGCAGTGACACATTTGATCGGACACACATGAACTGACACATATGAACAGGCAAACACACCTGTATGGACACCCATACACAGGAACACACACACATATGAAGAGGCACACACACCTGCAATGACACACATAACCAGGCACACACACCTGTACTGACACCCATAAATAGGCACACACCTGCATTGACACCCATAAACGCAACACATACCCATAAATAGAAACACACACCTGCACTGTCACATATGTACAGGCACAGACAGCTGCACTGACACCCATAAAATGGCACACAAACCTGCAATATAACATATGATGAGGCACACACATGAACTGCCACACATAAACAGGTAAACACACCTGCACCCACACATATAAACAGGCACAAACATCTGCACTGACACCCATAAAAGTCACAAACACCTGCATTGACACCCATAAAAAGTGACACACACACCTGCCATAACACCCATAAACAGGAACAAACATCTGCCTTGACACATGTAAACAGGCACACACACCTGCACTGACAGACATAAACAGGCACACACCTGCAGTGAGTCATATGATCAGGGACACACACATGAATTGACACATAAAAACAGGCACACACAACTGTACTGACACATAACCAGGCACAGACTCCTGCACTGACACATATAAAGAGGCACACACTCCCGCAGTGACACCCATAAACAGGCACACACATATCATCAGGCACAGAAACATGAACTGACACATATAAACAGGAGCACACACCTGCACTGACAGCCATAAACAGGAAAACTCACCTCCCCTGACACCCATATCCTGGAACACACACCTGCACTCACAACCATGAACAGGCACACAAACCTGCAGTGACATATATTATCAGGCATACACACATGAACTGACACATATAAACAGGCACTTACACTTCACTGACACATATAAACAGGCATTCACACTTGTACTGAGACCCATATACAAGCACACATACCTGTACTGACACCCATAAACAGTAACACACACCTGCACTGACATCCAAAAACAGGCAAATACAACTGCACTGACACCCATAACAGGTACACACACCTGCAGTGACCCATATGATAAGGCACACACACATGAACTGACACATATAAACAGGCACACTCACCTGAACTGACACATATAAACAGGCACACACACCTGCACTGACACATATAAACAGGCACACACACCTGAACTGACACCCATAAAACAGGCACACACACCTGCACTGACACATATAAACAGGCACACACACCTGCACTGACACATATAAACAGGCACACACACCTGCACTGACACCCATAAACAGGCACACACACCTGCACTGACACATAAACAGGCATACACACCTGCACTGACACATATAAACAGGTACACACACCTGCACAGACACATATAAACAGGCACACACACCTGCACTGACACTCTTAAGCAGGCACACACACCTCCACTGACACCCATAAACAGGCACACACACCTGCACTGACACCCATAAACAGGCAACACACACCTGCACTGACACATATAAACAGGCACACAAACCTGCACTGACACATATAAACAGGCACACACACCTGCACTGACACCCATAAACAGGCACACACACTGCACTGACACACATGACAACCATAAAAATGCAAGCAAAACAGGGCACACACACCTGCACTGACACCCATAAATAGACACAAACACCTGCACAGACAAAAATAAAGAGGCACACACACCTGCACTGACACCAATAAAAAGGAACACACTCCTGTTCTGATACCCATAAACAGGCAGACACACCTGCACTGAAACCCATAAACAGGCAGGCACACACACCTGCACTGACACCCATAAACAGGCACACACACACACTGCACTGAATGACACATATAAACAGGCACACACACCTGCACTGACACATATAAACAGGGACACACACCTGCACTGACACATATAAACAGGCACACACACCTGCACTGACACATATAAACAGGCACACACACCTGCACTGACACATATAAACAGGAACACACACATGCACTGACACATAAACAGGCACACACACCTGCACTGACACATATAAACAGGCACACACACCTGCACTGACACCCATAAACAGGCAAACACACACCTGCACTGACACATATAAACAGGCACACACACCTGCACTGACACCCATAAACAGGCACACACACCTGCACTGACACACATAAACAAACACCTGCACACACACCTGCACTGACACACATGCACTAACACACAAACATACACACTGCACTGACACATATAAACAGGCACAATCACCTGTACTGACACATATAACCAGGAACACACACTTACACTGACACCAATATACAGGCACACAAACCTGCACTGACACATATAAACAGGCACACACACCTGCAGTGACACATATTATCAGGCACACACACATGAACTGACACATATAAAAAGGGCACACACTCCAGTACTGACACATATGAACAGGCACACACACCTGAACTGACACCCAAAAACAGGCAACACACACCTGCACTGACACATATAAACAGGCACACACACACCTGCACTGACACCCATAAACAGGCACACACACCACACACATAACTGACACATATGAACAGGCACACAGGAACACACACCTGCACTGACACATATAAACAGGCACACACACTGCACTGACACATAAAAGGCACACACACACACCTGCACTGACACATATAAACAGGCACACACACACATGCACTGACACATATAAACAGGCACACACACATCCACTGACACCCATAAACAGGCACACAAACCTGCACTGACACCCATAAACAGGCACACACACTGCACTGACACCCATAAACAGGAACACACATCTGAACTGACACATATAAACAGGAACAAACAACTGCACAAACACCCTTAAAAGGTACACACACCTGCACTGACACATATAAACAGGCACACACACCTGCACTGACACATATAAACAGGCACACACACCTGCACTGACACATATAAACAGGCACACACACCTGCACTGACACCCATAAACAGGCACACACACCTGCACTGACACATATAAACAGGCACACACACCTGCACTGACACATATAAACAGGCACACACACACCCACTGACACATAAACAGGCACACACACACTGACTGACACCCATAAAAAGGCACACACACCTGAATTTACACATATAAACAGGCACACACACCTGGACAGACACCCATAAACAGGGACAAACACCTGCACTGACACATATAAATAGACACACACACAACTGCACTGACACATATAAACAGGCACACACACACCTGCACTGACACATAAAAACAGGCACACACACCTGCACTGACACCCATAAACAGGCACACACACCTGCACTGACACACATAAACAGGCACACACACCTGCACTGACACCCATAAACAGGCACACACACCTGCACTGACACCCATAAACAGGCACACACACCTGCACTGACATAAAAACAGGCACACACACCCACACTGACACACATAAAGAGGCACACATCTGCACTTACACACATAAACACACACACACACACACACCTTCACTGACACCCATAAACAGGCACACACACCTGCACTGACACATATAAACAGACACACACACCTGCACTGACACATATAAACAGGCACACACACCTGCACTGACACCCATAAACAGGCACACACACCTGCACACACAACACACACTGACACACCCATAAACAGGCACACACACTGCACTGACACATATAAACAGGCAAACACACCTGCACTGACACCCATAAACAGGCACACACACCTGCACTGACACATATAAACAGGCACACACACCTGCACTGACACATATAAACAGGCAAACACACCTGCACTGACACACATAAACAGGCACACACACCTGCACTGACACACATAAACAGGCACACACACCTGCACTGACACACATAAACAGGCACACACACCTGCACTGACACATATAAACAGGCACACACACCTGCACTGACACATATAAACAGGCACACACACCTGCACTGACACATATAAACAGGCACACACACCTGCACTGACACCCATAAACAGGCACACACACACCTGCACTGACACATATAAACAGGCACACACACCTGCACTGACACCCATAAACAGGCACACACACACTGCACTGACACATATAAACAGGCACACACACACCTGCACTGACACATATAAAAACAGGCACACACACCTGCACTGACACACCATAAACAGGCACACACACACCTGCACTGACACACACATAAAACAGGCACACACACCTGCACTGACACATATAAACAGGCACACACCTGCACTGACACATATAAACAGGCACACACACCTGCAATGACACATATAAACAGGCACACACACTTGTGCTGACACATATAAAACAGGCACACACACACTGCACTGACACACCATAAACAGGCACACACACCTGCACTGACACATATAAACAGGCACACACACCTGCACTGACACACATAAAAAGGCACACACACCTGCACACCTGACACACACACACAAAACAGGCACACACACCTGCACACTGACACATATAAACAGGCACACTCACCTGCACTGACACATATAAACAGTGACACACACACCTGCACTGACACATATAAACAGGCATACACACCTGCACTGACACCCATTAATAGGCACAGAAACCTGCACTGACACATATAAAAGGCAAACAGGCACACACACCTGCACTGACACATATAAACAGGCACACACACACCTGCACTGACACATAAAACAGGCACACACACACACACTGACACACACATATAAACAGGCACACACACACACTGACACCACATAAAAACACACACACACACACTGCTGCACTGACACACACTAACAGGAACACACACCTAACCTGACACCCATAAATAGACACACACACCTGCACTGACACATATAAACAGGCACACACACCTGCACTGACACACATAAAAACAGGCACACACACACTGCACTGACACATATAAAAACAGGCACACACACACCTGCACTGACACATATAAATAGGCACACACACCTGCACTGACACCCATAAACAGGCACACACACCTGCACTGACACACATAAAAACAGGCACACACACCTGCACTGACACATATAAACAGGCACACACACACCTGCACTGACACATATAAACAGGCACACACACACCTGCACTGACACATATAAACAGGCACACACACCTAAACACACACACATATAAACAGGCACACACACCTGCACTGACACACATATAAACAGGCAACACACACACTGCACTGACACATATAAACAGGCACACACACCTGCACTGACACATATAAACAGGCACACACACACACCTGCACTGACACCCATAAACAGGCACACACACCTGCATTGACACCTATAAACAGTCACACACACCTGCACTGACACATATAAACAGGCACACACACCTGCACTGACACACATAAAACAGGCACACACCTGCACTGACACACCCATAAACAGGCACACACACACCTGCACTGACACATATAAACAGGCACACACACCTGCACTGACACATATAAACAGGCACACACACACCTGCACTGACACATATAAACAGGCACACACACACCTGCACTGACACCCATAAACAGGCACACACACACACTGCACTGACACATAAAAACAGGCACACACACACTGCACTGACACCATATAAACAGGCACACACACCTGCACACTGACACACATAACAACACACACCACTGAACACATAAACAGGCAAACACACACCTGCACTGACACATATAAACAGGCACACACACACCTGCACTGACACATATAAACAGGGCACACACACCTGCACTGACACCCATAAAAACAGGCACACACACCTGCACTGACACATATAAACAGGCACACACACCTGCACTGACACATATAAACAGGCACACACACACTGCACTGACACATATAAACAGGCACACACACCATGCACTGACACATATAAACAGGCACACACACCTGAACTGACACATATAAACAGGCACACACACCTGAACTGACACATATAAACAGGCACACACACCTGCACTGACACATATAAACAGGCACACACACCTGCACTGACACACATAAACAGGCACACACACCTGCACTGACACATATAAACAGGCACAAACACCTGCACTGACACCCATAAACAGGCACACACACACACTGACACTGACATAAACAGGCACACACACCACCTGCACTGACACATATAAACAGGCACACACACCTGCACTGACACCCATAAACAGGCACACACACCTGCACTGACACCCATAAACAGGCACACACACCTGCACTGACACATATAAACAGGCACACACACCTGCACTGACACATATAAACAGGCACACACACCTGCACTGACACCCATAAACAGGCACACACACCTGCACTGACACACATAAACAGGCACACACACACCTGCACTGACACCCATAAACAGGCACACACACACACCTGCACTGACACATATAAACAGGCACACACACCTGCACTGACACATATAAACAGGCACACACACCTGCACTGACACCCATAAACAGGCACACACACCTGCACTGACACCCATAAACAGGCACACACACCTGCACTGACACATATAAACAGGCACACACACCTGCACTGACACCCATAAACAGGCACACACACCTACACTGACATATAAAACAGGCACACACACACACCTGCACTGACACACACCTGCACTGAACAGGCAAACAGGCACACACACTGCACTGACACATATAAACAGGCACACACACCTGCACTGACACCCATAAACAGGCACACACACCTGCACCTGACACCCATAAACAGGCAACACACACAGCACACACATAAAAACACACCTGCACTGACACACATAAACAGGCACACACACCTGCACTGACACACATGACACACACACCTGCACTGACACACAGGCAAACACACCTGCACTGACTCCCATAAAAAGGCACACCACCTTTACTGACACATATAAACAGCCACACACACCTGCACTGACACATAAAAACAGGCACACACACACACCTGCACTGACACTCATAAACAGGCACACACACCTGCACTGACACATATAAACAGGCACATACAACTGCACTGACACATATAAACAGGCACACACACCTGCACTGACACATAAACAGGCACACACACCTGCACTGACACCCATAAACAGGCACACATCCCTGTACTGACACACATAAACAGACACACACACCTGAGGGACACATATAAACAGGCACACACACCTGCACTGACACACATAAACAGGCACACACACCTGCACTGACACCCATAAACAGGCACACACACCTGCACTGACACATATAAACAGGCACACACACCTGCACTGACACATATAAACAGGCACACACACCTGCACTGACACCCATAAACAGGCACACACACCTGCACTGACACATATAAACAGGCACACACACCTGCACTGACACATAAAAAACAGGCACACACACCTGCACTGACACCCATATAAACAGGCACACACACACCTGCACTGACACCCATAAACAGGCACACACACCTGCACTGACACCCATAAACAGGCACACACACACACTGCACTGACACAATAAAACAGGCACACACACCTGCACTGACACATATAAAAACAGGCACACACACCTGCACTGACACCCATAAACAGGCACACACACACCTGCACTGACACCCATAAAACAGGCACACACACTGCACTGACACATATAAACAGGCACACACACACTGCACTGACACATATAAAAACAGGCACACACACACTGCACTGACACCCATAAACAGGCACACACACCTGCACTGACACCCATAAACAGGCACACACACACACACTGCACTGACACACATAAACAAACAGGCACACACACCTGCACTGACACATATAAACAGGCACACACACCTGCACTGACACATATAAACAGGCACACACACACTGCACTGACACATATAAACAGGCACACACACTGCACTGACACACCAAAACAGGCACACACACCTGCACTGACACATATAAACAGGCACACACTGCACTGACACCCATAAACAGGAACACACACCTGCACTGACACCCATAAACAGGAAAACACTACTTCACTGACACATATAAACAGGCACACACACCTGCACTGACACACACAAACAGGCACACACACACACATGCATGGACACTCGTAAACAGAAACACCCACCTGCACTGACACCCATGAAAGGGCACACACACCTGCACTGAGACCCATAAACAGGCATGCACACCTGCACTGACAACCATAAACAGGCCCGCACACTTGCACTGACACCCTTAAGCAGGCACACACACACAGCAATGACACCCATAAACAGGCACACACACCTGCACTGACACATATAAACAGGCACACACACCTGCACTGACACCCATAAACAGGCACACACACCTGCACTGACACATATAAACAGGCACACACACCTGCACTGACACACCATAAACAGGCACACACACCTGCACTGACACCCATAAACAGGCACACACACACTGCACTGACACATATAAACAGGCACAGACACCTGCACTGACACATATAAATAGGCACACACATCTGCACTGACACCCATGAAAAGGCACACACACCTGCAGTGACACATATAAACAGGCACACACACCTGCAATGCCACCCATAAACAGGCACACACACCTGCACTGACACCCATAAACAGGCACACACACCTGCACTGACACCAATAAACAAGCACACACACCTGCACTGACACATAAAATAAACAGGCACACACACCTGCACTGACACATATAAACAGCCACACACACCTGCACTGACACATATAAACAGGCACACACACACCTGCACTGACACCTGATAAAAACAGGCAGGCACACACACCTGCACTGACACCCATAAACAGGCACACACACACTGACACTGACACACAAAACAGGCACACACACCTGCACACTGACACATATAAACAGGCACACAATGCAGTGACACATATAAACAGGCACACACACCTGCACTGACACCCATAAACAGGCACACACACCTGCACTGACACCCATAAACAGGCACACACACCTGCACTGACACCCATAAACAGGCACACACACCTGCACTGACACATATAAACAGGCACACACACACTGCACTGACACATATAAACAGGCACACACACCTGCACTGACACCCATAAACAGGCACACACACATCTGCACTGACACATATAAACAGGCACACACACCTGCACTGACACATAAAACAGGCACACACACCTGCACTGACACACATAAAACACAGGCACACACACCTGCACTGACACCCATAAAACAGGCACACACACCTGCACTGACACCCATAAACAGGCACACACACCTGCACTGACACATATAAACAGGCACACACACCTGCACTGACACCCAAAAACAGGCACACACACCTGCACTGACACATATAAACAGGCACACACACCTGCACTGACACATATAAACAGGCACACACATCTGCACTGACACATATAAACAGGCACACACACACCTGCACTGACACACATAAACAGGCACACACACCTGCACTGACACATATAAACAGGCACACACACTGCACTGACACTGACACCCACCTAAACAGGCACACACACACTGACACCCATAAAAAGGCAGGCACACACACCTGCACTGACACATATAAACAGGCACACACACCTGCACTGACACATATAAACAGGCACACACACCTGCACTGACACATATAAACAGGCACACACACCTGCACTGACACACATAAACAGGCACACACACCTGCACTGACACCCATAAACAGGCACACACACCTGCACTGACACATATAAACAGGTACACACACCTGCAGTGACACCCATAAACAGGCACACACACACACACTGCACTGACACCATAAAACAGGCACACACATATGCACTGCCACGTAGAAACAGGCACACACACCTGCACTGACACCCATAAACAGGCACACACACCTGCACTGACACCCATAAACAGGCACACACACACTGCACTGACACCCATAAACAGGCACACACACCTGCACTGACACATATAAACAGGCACACACACCTGCACTGACACATATAAACAGGCACACACAACTGCACTGACACATATAAACAGGCACACACACCTGCACTGACACATATAAATAGGCACACACACCTGCACTGACACATATAAAAACAGGCACACACACACTGACACACCCATAAACAGGACACACCTGCATAAACAGGCAACAGGCACACACACCTGCACTGACACATATAAACAGGCACACACACACCTGCACTGACACATATAAACAGGCACACACACACTGCACTGACACACATAAACAGGCACACACACCTGCACTGACACCCATAAACAGGCACACACACACCTGCACTGACACACCCATAAACAGGCACACACACCTGCACTGACACATATAAACAGGCACACACACACTGCACTGACACACATAAACAGGCACACACACCTGCACTGACACCCATAAACAGGCACACACACCTGCACTGACACTGACACATATAAACAGGCACACACACCTGCACTGACACACAATAAACAGGCACACACACACTGCACTGACACCCATAAACAGGCACACACACCTGCACTGACACATATAAACAGGCACACACACCTGCACTGACACATATAAACAGGCACACACACACTGCACTGACACACAGGCATAAACAGGCACACACACCTGCACTGACACACATATAAACAGGCACACACACCTGCACTGACACATATAAACAGGCACACACACCTGCACTGACACATATAAACAGGCACACACACCTGCACTGACACCCATAAACAGGCACACACACCTGCACTGACACACATAAACAGGCACACACACCTGCACTGACACACATAAAACACACACACACCTGCACTGACACCCATAAACAGGCACACACACCTGCACTGACACCCATAAACAGGCACACACACCTGCACTGACACATATAAAAACAGGCACACACACCTGCACTGACACATATAAACAGGCACACACACCTGCACTGACACATATAAACAGGCACACACACCTGCACTGACACCCATAAACAGGCACACACACCTGCACTGACACATATAAACAGGCACACACACCTGCACTGACACATATAAACAGGCACACACACACTGCTGCACTGACACACATAAACAGGCACACACACCTGCACTGACACACCATAAACAGGCACACACACACCTGCACTGACACATATAAACAGGCACACACACCTGCACTGACACACATAAACAGGCACACACACCTGCACTGACACATATAATCAGGCACACACACCTGCACTGACACATATAAAACAGGCACACACACACCTGCACTGACACACACACAAACAGGACACACATAAACAACACACACACCTGCACTGACACCCATAAACAGGCACACAAACACCTGCATTGACATATATAAACAGGCACACACACCTGCACTGACACCCATCCACAGGCACACACACCTGCACTGAAACACATAAACAGGCACACACACCTGCACTGACACATATAAACAGGCACAAACACCTGCATTGACACATAAAACAGGCACACACACCTGCACTGACACATATAAACAGGTACACACACCTGCAATGACACATATAAACAGGCACACACACCTGCACTCACACATATAAACAGGCACACACACCTGCACTGACACATATAAACAGGCACACACACCTGCACTGAAACCCATAAACAGGCACACACACCTGCACTTACACATATATAAAACAGGCACACACACCTGCACTGACACATATAAACAGGCACACACACCTGCACTGACACCCATAAACAGGCACACACACCTGCACTGACACATATAAACAGGCACACACACCTGCACTGACACATATAAACAGGCACACACACCTGCACTGATACATAAAAACAGGCACACACACCTGCACTGACACCCATAAACAGGCACACACACCTGCACTGACACCCATAAACAGGCACACACACCTGCACTGACACCCATAAACAGGCACACACACCTGCACTGACACACATAAACAGGCACACACACACCTGCACTGACACCCATAAACAGGCACACACACACACCTGCACTGACACATATAAACAGGCACACACACCTGCATTGACACACCATAAACAGGCACACACACCTGCACTGACACCCATAAACAGGCACACACACCTGCACTGACACCCATAAACAGGCACACACACACCTGCACTGATATAAAAACAGGCACACACACATGCACTGACAATATAAAAATGCAAACACACCTACACTGACACCCATCAACAGGCAAAAACACCTGCACTGACACCAATAAAAGGCACATACACCTGAACTGACACCCATAAACAGACACACACACTTGCACTGACACATATAAACAGTCACACACACCTGCATTGACACCCATAAAAGGCACACACACCTGCACTGACACCCATAAACAGGCACACACACCTGCACTGACACCCATAAACAGGCACACACACCTGCACTGACACATATAAACAGGCACACACACATGCACTGACACATATAAACAGGAACATACACACACCCTGACACCCATAAACAGACACACACACCTGCACTGACACCCAAAACCAGGCACACACACCTGCACTGACACACTGACACACACACACCACAGGCACACACACAGGCACCTGCACCTGCACTGACACATATAAACAGGCACACACACACCTGCACTGACACATATAAACAGGCACACACACCTGCACTGACACATATAAACAGGCACACACACCTGCACTGACACCCATAAACAGGAACACACACCTGCACTGACACACAAACAGGCACACACACCTGCACTGACACATATAAACAGGCACACACACCTGCACTGACACATATAAACAGGCACACACACCTGCACTGACACATATAAACAGGCACACACACCTGCACTGACACCCATAAACAGGCACACACACACTGCACTGACACCAATAAACAGGCACACACACCTGCACTGACACCCATAAACAGGCACACACACACCTGCACTGACACCCATAAACAGGCACACACACCTGCACTGACACCCATAAACAGGCACACACACCTGCACTGACACATATAAACAGGCACACACACCTGCACTGACACACAAAAACAGGCACACACACATGCACTGACACATATAAAGGCACACACACACACACTGACACTGCACAGACACACACACTGCACAGACACACACACACACTGCACTGACACCCATAAACAGGCACACACACCTGCACTGACACATATAAAACAGCCACACACACCTGCACTGACACCCATAAACAGGCACACACACCTGCACTGACACCCATAAACAGGCACACACACCTGCACTGACTGACACACCCATAAACAGGCACACACACCTGCACTGACACATATAAACAGGCACACACACCTGCACTGACACACATAAACAGGCACCTGCACTGACACACATGCACACACACACACACACACATAAACAGGCACACACACACTTACTGACACATATAAAGTTACCCACACCTGCACTGACACCCACAAACAGGCACACACACCTGCACTGACACCCATAAACAGGCACACACACCTGCACTGACACCCATAAACAGGCACACACACCTGCACTGACACCCATAAACAGGCACACACACCTGCACTGACACACATAAACAGGCACACACACCTGCACTGACACCCATAAACAGGTACACACACCTGCACTGACAGATACAAACAAGCAATCACACCTCCACTGACATAAAAACAGGCACACATACCTGCACTGACACATATAAACAGGCACAAACACCTGCATTGACACATATAAACAGGTTTACACACCTGAACTGACACATATAAAAACAGGCACACACACACCTGAACTGACACATATAAACAGGCACACACACACCTGCAGGGACACATATAAAGAGGCAAACACACCTGCAATGACACCCATAAACAGACACACACACCTGCACTGACACATATAAACAGACACACACACACCTGCACTGACACATATAAACAGGCCCACACACCTGCACTGACACATATAAACAGGCACACACAACTGCACTGACACATATAAACAGGCACACACACCTGCACTGACACCCATAAACAGGCACACACACCTGCAATGACACACATAAACAGGCACACACACCTGCACTGACACATATAAACAGGCACACACACCTGCACTGACACCCATAAACAGGCACACACACCTGCACTGACACATATAAACAGGCACACACATATGTACTGACACCCATAAACAGGCACACACACACACCATAAACAGGCACACACACCTGCACACACATAAAACAGGCACACACACACTGCAACTGGCACACACACCTGCAAACATAAACAGGCACACACACCTGCTGCACTGACACATATAAACAGGCACACACACCTGCACTGACACACATATAAACAGGCACTCACACCTGCACTGACACCCATAAACAGGCACACACACCTGCACTGACACATATAAACAGGCACACACACCTGCACTGACACACATAAACAGGCACACACACCTGCACTGACACCATATAAACAGGCACACACACACCTGCACTGACACCCATAAAACAGGCACACACACCTGCACTGACACATATAAACAGGCACACACACCTGCACTGACATAACAGACACATACACACACACACACACAAACACCACACTGACACACCATAAAACAGGCACACACACCTGCACTGACACCCATAAACAGGCACACACACCTGCACTGACACCCATAAACAGGCACACACACCTGCACTGACACATATAAACAGGCACACACACACCTGCACTGACACATATAAACAGGCACACACACCTGCACTGACACACATAAACAGGCACACACACCTGCACTGACACATATAAACAGGCACACACACCTGCACTGACACCCATAAACAGGCACACACACCTGCTGCACTGACACATATAAACAGGCACACACACCTGCACTGACACACATAAACAGGCACACACACATGCACTGACACATATAAACAGGCACACACACCTGCACTGACACATATAAACAGGCACACACACCTGCACTGACACCCATAAACAGGCACACACACCTGCACTGACACATATAAACAGGCACACACACCTGCACTGACACATATGACAGGCACACTCACATGCACTGACACATATAAACAGGCACACACACCTGCACTGACACATATAAACAGGCACACACACCTGCACTGACACCCATAAACAGGCACACACACACTGCACTGACACATATAAACAGGCACACACACCTGCACTGACACATATAAACAGGCACACACACCTGCACTGACACCCATAAACAGGCACACACACCTGCACTGACACATATAAACAGGCACACACACCTGCACTGACACATATAAACAGGCACACACACCTGCACTGACACCCATAAACAGGCACACACACCTGCACTGACACATATAAACAGGTACACACACCTGCACTGACACCCATAAACAGGCACACACACACCTGCACTGACACATATAAACAGGCACACACACACTGCACTGACACCCATAAACAAACAGGCACACACACACCTGCACTGACACATATAAACAGGCACACACACCTCCACTGACACATATAAACAGGCACACCAACCTGCACTGACACCTATAAACAGGCACACACACCTGCACTGACACCCATAAACAGGAACACACACACCTGCACTGACACATATAAACAGGCACACACACCTGCACTGACACATATAAACAGGCACACACACCTGCACTGACACCCATAAACAGGCACACACACCTGCACTGACACATATAAACAGGCACACACACCTGCACTGACACATATAAACAGGCACAACACACCTGCACTGACACCCATAAACAGGCACACACACCTGCACTGACACATATAAACAGGCACACACACCTGCACTGACACATATAAACAGGCACACACACCTGCACTGACACACATAAACAGGCACACACACCTGCACTGACACCCATAAACAGGCACACACACCTGCACTGACACATATAAACAGGCAAACACACTGCACTGACACCCATAAACAGGCACACACACCTGAACTGACACATATAAACAGGCACACACACCTGCACTGACACCCATAAACAGGCACACACACCTGCACTGACACATATAAACAGGCACACACACCTGCACTGACACCCATAAACAGGCACACACACACCTGCACTGACACACATAAACAGACACACACACACTGACACTGGCACACACAACACCTGTCACATAATAAACAGGCAAACACACACTGCACTGACACCCATGAACAGGCACACACAGCTGCATTGACACCCAACAACAGTAAAACACACCTGCCATGACATCCATGAACAAGACCACTCACCTCCCATGACACCCATAAAGGGGAACACACACCTGAACTGACCACCCAAAATCAGGCACACACACCTGAACTGAAACATATAAACAGGCACACACACTTGTACTGGCACCCATACACAGGCACACACACCTGCACTGACACCTATAAACAGGCACACACACCTGCACTGACACCCAAAAACAGGAACACACACCTGCACTGACACCCATAAACAGGCACACACACCTGCACTGACACATAAAAACAGGCACACACACCTGCACTGGCACCCATAAACAGGTACAAAAACTCTCACTGACAACCACAAGCATGTATGCACACCTGCATTGACACCCATAAACAGGGACATACAACAGCACTGACACACATAAACAGACACCCACACCTGCACTGACACATATAAACAGGCAAACACACCTGCACTGACACATATAAACAGGCACACACACCTGCACTGACACCCATAAACAGGCACACACACCTGCACTGATACTCATAAACAGGCAAATACTCGTGCACTGACAGATATTAACAGGAAAAAAGAACTGCAGTGAAATATATAAACAGGCCCACCCCTGCAGTGACACAGATACACAGGCACACCAACTGCACTGACACCAATAAACAGGTACACACTTGTAGTGACACCAATAAACAAGCACACTCACCTGCACTGACACATATAAAGAGGGACACACACTTGTTCTGACACATATGATCAGGCACACACACATGAACTGACACATATAAAGAGGCACACACACCTGCAGTAACACATGTGATCTGACAAACAGTCATTAACTGATGAATATAAACAGGCACACACACCTGTACTGACACATATAAACAGGCACACACAGCTGCACTGACACTTATATATAGGCACAAACACCTGCACTGACACATATAAACAGGCACCCACACCTGAACTGACACATTTAAACTGGTACACATATCTGCACTGAGGCACAAAAACAGGTACCCCCACCTGCACTGACACCCATAAACAGGAAGACACACCTGCACATACACACACAAACAGTGACACCTGTGATCAAGGAAACACACATGAACTGACACATGTAAACAGGCACACACACATGCACTGACACATATAAACAGGCAACACACACCTGCACTGACACCCATAAACAGGACACACACACTGACAACACACAAACAGGCACAAACTGACACATATAAGCAGGCACACTCAAGTCACTGACACATATAAAGAGGAACTAACACCAGCACTCACAACAATAAACAGGCACACACACCTGTACTGACACATATAAACAGGCACACACACCTGCACTGACACATATAAACAGGCACACACACCTGCAGTAACACATATGATCAGACACACACACACATTAACTGACACATAAACAGGCACACATACCTGCACTGACACAGAAACAGGCACACACATCTGCACTACCACATATATACAGGCAACCACACCTGTACAGACACACATAAAAGGCACATACACCTGCATTTACATGCATAAACAGGAAAACACACCTGCCCTGACACCTATAAACTGGCACACACGTGCAGTGACACAAACGATCAGGCACACACATGAACTGACACATATAAACAGGCACAAACACATGTAATGCCACCCATAAAAAGGCACACACAACTTCCCAGACACACATAATAAGGTGCACACACCTGTACTGACACCCATAAACAGGCGCACACACCTGCCATGACACCCAAAAAGAGAAACAAACAACTACACTGTCACATAAAAACAGGCACCCACACCTGCCTTGACACCCATCACCAGGAACACTCATCTGCATTGACACATATAAATAGACACACACACCTGCACTGATACCCATAAACAGGCACACACACCTGCAGTGAAACATATGATCAAGCACAAACACAATAACTTACAAATATAAACATGCACACACACCATAACTGACAAATATAAACATGCACACACACCTGCACTGACACCCTAAAACAGGCATACACACCTGCAGTGAGACATATGATCAGGCACCCACACATGAACTGACACATAAAAACAGGCACACACACCGGTATTGAAACATAAACAGGCACACACACCTGTACTGACACACATACACAGGCACACACTCCTGTATTGACACCCATAAAAAGACAAACACAACTTCAGTGACACATATTATCAGGCACACACACATGAACTGATACATAGAACAGGCACACACAAGTTCACTGACACATATAAACAGGTACACACACCTGCACTGACACTTATATACAGGTACAAACACCTGCCCTGACACATATAAACAGGCACACACACCTGAACTGACACATATAAAGAGGCACAAATACCTGCACTGAGACCAAAATACAGGTACACTCACCTGCACTGACACCCATAAAAATGAAGACACAGCTGTACTTACACACATAAACAGGCACACACACATGCAGTGACACATATGATTAAGGACACACACATGATCTGTCACCAATAAACAGGCACACACACCTGCACTGAAACATAGGACCAGGCACAAATACATGAACATAAACATATAAACAGGCACAAAGACCTGTACTGACACATATAAACAGGCACACACACCTGCACTGACACCCATAAAAAGACGTGCACACCTGAAGTGACACAAATGATCAGGCACACACAAATGAACTGACACATAAACAGACACACACACGTGTACTGACACCCATAAACAGGAACACACACCTGCATAGAAATCCATACACAGGTACACATACCTCCACTGACACATATAAACAGTCACACACACCTGTACTGACACATATGAACAGGCACACACACCAGTAATTACACCCATAAACAGGCACACACACCTGCATTGACACCCATAAACAGGAAAACACACCTGCCATGAGAACCATAAATAGGAACACACACCTGCATTGACACCCATGAACAGGCACACACACATGCACTGAAACATATAAACAGGCACACACACCTGCAGTGAGACATATATTCAGACACACACACATGAACTGACACATAAAAGCAGGCACACTGTGATGGTTAAGTTTGTGTCAACTTGATTTGTTTAGGAATCCACAGACACTCCTCATAAGTGTGTTTCTGAGGCTGCCTCTAGGAAGGATTAACTAAACAGGAAGAATCCTGCCCTGACACCCATAAACAGGCACCCACACCTGGGTGGCCACAGAGTGGGCAACCCCACTTGGAGGACACCCATGGTTGATAAAACACCTGCAGCACTGGGAAGAAAGGCTCTCTCTCTCCACCTGGCTGCTGGTGCTACTAGCTGCACTTGACACCCTGCTTGGTACCTGCTGCACACACCTGCTTTCACTGTGGACTGAAGAACAGGCACACTGAAGAGCAGTGTCTCTCCAGGAAGCCTCACAGGCCTTCAGTGCCACATTGGGACTGCTGAGGCCTGCAGCCACCGTGCACTGAGCACACACCTGGTTTCTTGACTCTCAGACCTGCAACCTGCTATTGCTGGACTGTGTAAGCTAATCCAATAAATCCCCTTTTAATACAATTCATTCTGTCCATTCTGTTCCTCTAGAGAACCCTGACTAATACACACACACACCTGCACTGACACATATAAACAGGCACACAAAATTGCACTGACACCCAGTAACAGGCACAGACACCTGAAGTAACACATATGATCTCACACACACACACAAGAACTGACACATATAAACAGGCACACTCATGCTCTGACACATATAAACAGGAACACACACCTGCACTAACACCAATATACAGGCACACAAACCTGCACTGACACATATAAAAAAGCACATACACCTGCAGTGACACATATGATCAGGCACACACACATGAACTGACATATAAACAGGCACACACTCCTGTACTGACACATATGACCCAGAACACAAACCTGCACTGACTCCCATAAACAGGCCAACACATCTGCATTGATGCATATGATAAGGCATACACACATGAATTGACACCTATAAACATGCACACGCACATGGACTGACACATACAAACAGGCACACACCTGCACTGACACATGTAAACAGGCACACACACCTGGACTGACACCCATAAAAAGGCACACACATCTACAGTGACACATGTAAACATGCACACAAATCTGCACTTACTACCATAAAAGGCACACACACCTTCATTGACACCCATCCACAGGCACACACACCTGCACTGACACTCAACAGGCATTGCACCTGCACAAACACATAGAAGGAGGAACACACCTGCAGTGACACATATAAACAGACACACACACCTGCACTGACACCCCCAAACATGTACACACCTGTACTGACACCTATAAACATGCACACTCACATGGACTGACACATATAAACAGGCACACACCTGCACTGACACATGTAAACATGCACACACATCTACACTTACTACCATAAAAGGCACACACACCTGCATTGACACCCATCAACAGGCACACACACCTGCACTGACACTCATCAACAGGCACCACACCTGCACAAACACATATAAGGAGGAACACACCTGCACTGACACCCCCAAACACGTACACACCTGTACTGACACCAATAAACAAGCACACTCACCTGCATTGATACATATAAACAGGGTCACACACCAACACTGACACCCATAAACAGGCAAGCACACCTGTACTGAGACATATAATCATGCAAACACATCTTCAATGACACATATAAACAGGCACAGCCACATGAACTGACACATACAAACAGGCACACACACCTGCACTGACACATATAAACAGACACACACACACCTGCACTGACACATATAAAGAGGCAAACACACCTGTACCAACACCAATAAACAGGCACTCACACATCCATTGACACATATAAACAGGCACACATCCCTGCACTGACACATATAAACAGGCACTGACTCGCATTGACAGTATACACACCTGTACAGAAACCCATTAACTGGCACATACACCTGCACTGAGCCATATAAACAGGCTCAAACACCTGAACTGACACCTATAAACAGGCACACACACCTGCACTGACACCTAAACAGCTAACACACCTGCACTGACACCCAAAACAGGCACACATCCCTGCACTGACACATAAAAACATGCACACACACCTGCACTGACACATATGAATAGGCAAAAACACCTGCAATTGCACTCAGAAACAGGCACACATACCTGAACTGACACCCACAAACAGGAACACACACCTGCACTGACACACATAAGTAGACACTAACACCTGTACTGACACATATAAACAGGCAAACACACCTGCAATGACACATATAAAGAGGCATACACACCTGCAATGACACCCATAAACAGGAACACATCCCTACACTGACACACATGAACAGACACATCCACCTGCACTGACACATATAAAGAGGCAAGACCTGCAATGATACCCATAAACAGGCACACACACCTGAAATAACACCCATAAACAGGTACAGTCACTTGTACTGACACCCATAAACAGGCACAAACACCCGCACTGACACATAAACACCTACACACACCTGCAATGAAACTCATAAACAGACACACATCCCTGCACTGACACACCTAAACAGACACACACACCTGCACAGACACATATAAAGAGGCAAACACCTGCAATTAAACCCCCAAAGAGGCACACACACCTACAGTGACACATATGAACAGACATACACAAATGAACTGACACATATGAACAGCCACACACACCAGTACTGACACCCATATACAGGCACACACACCTAAACTACCACACAGAATCAGTCCCACACTGGCAGTAACACATATGATCAGACACACCCACCTGAACTGACACATATAAACAGGTACACACACATGCACTGACATCCATAAACAGGAAAACACACTTGCCCTGACACCCATAAACAGGAACACACATCTGCACTGACACATATAAACAGACACACATACCTACACTGAAACACATAAACAGGAACACACCTGCTGTGAGACATATGATCAGGCACACACACATGAAGTGACACATAACAACAGGCACACACATCTGCACTGACACATATTAACAGGCACACTCACTAGCACTGACACATATAAACAGGCACACACACTGGCACTGACACATATACATGCACATACACCTCCACTGACACATAAACAAGCAATCACCCCTGTACTGACACCCATAAACCGGAACACAAATCTGAATTGACAACCATATACAGGAACACACACCTGCCCTGACACGCACAAACAGGAACACACATCTGCACTGACACATATAAACAGGCACACATACTTGCACTGAAACCCATAAACAGGCACACTCACCTGCAGTGACACATATGATCATGGAAAACACACATGAAATGACACATATAAACAGGCAAACACACCTGTACTGACACATATAAACAGGAAAACACACCTGCACTGATACATATAAACAGACAAACACCTACAATGACACCCATAAACAGGCACAGACATCTATTGTGACACATATTAACTGGCACACACACATGCACTGACATCCATAAACAGGAAAACACACTTCCCTTGACACCCATATCTGCGCTGACACATATTAACAGACACACATACCTTCACTGAAACACATAAGCAGGCACACACATGCAGTGAGACATATGATCAGGCACACACACATGAAGTGACACATTAAAACAGGCACAAACACCTGTATTGACACCCATAAACAGGCACACTCACCTGCACTGACAAATATAAACAGGGACACACACCTGCACTGACAAATAAAAACAGGAAGACACACCTGCACTGACAAATATAAACAGGCACACACACCTGAACTGCCACATAACATGCATACACACCCTTACAGATACCCATAAACAGGCACATACACCTGCACTGACACTCATAAACAGGAAGATACACCTGAACATGCACACATAAACAGGCATACACACCTACCAAGGCACCCATAAAAAGGAAGGCACATCTGCACTGACACATATAAATAGGCGCACACACCTGCACTGACACACATAAACAGGCATACACACCTGCAGTGAGTCATATGATCAGGCACACACACATTACCTGACACATAAAAACAGGCAAACATACCTGTATTGACACATAAACAGACACATACACCTGCACTGACACATACAAACAGGCACACACACCTGCAGTGACACATATGATCAGACACACACACCAGCACTGACACATATAAACAGGCACACACATCTGTAATGAAACCCATAAACAGGCACACACACCTGCACTGACACCCTTAAACAAGTAATCAAACCTGCACTGACACAAACACCTACACTGACACCCATAAACAGGAACAGACACATACAGTGACAATCAGGCACACACACGTGTACTGACATCCATAAACAGGAAAAGTCAACTGCCCTGACACCCGTAAACAGGAACGAAAATCTGCACTGACGCATATAAACAGACACACACACCTGCACTGAAACCCATAAACAGGAACACACCTGCACTGACACCCTTAAGTAGACACACACACCTGCCCTGACACCCATAAGCAGGAACTCACATCTACACTGACACATATAAACAGGCACACACACCTTCACGTACATCCATAAAGAAGCACATATACCTGCACTTACACATATATACAAGCACACACTCCTGGTATAACACATATAAACAGGCACACACACCTGTACTGACACATATAAACAGGCATACATACCTGAACTGACATATATAAACAGGTACACATACCTGCACTGACACCCAAATACAGATACACCCACCTGCACTGACACACATAAATAGGAAGACACACCTGCCCTAACACACATAAACAGGCACACACACCTGCAGTGACACTTAAGATCAAGGGAACATACATGAACTGATACATGTAAACAGGCACACTCACGTGAAATGACACATATAACCAGGCACACACACCTGCAATGACACATGTAAACAGGTACACACCCCTGCACTGAAACCCATTACCAGGCACACTCACCTGCAGTAACATATGATCAGACACACATGAACTTACATATGTAAACTGGCACATGCAGTTGCACTGAGATCCCAAAACAGCTACACCCAACCTCACTGACACACATAAACAGGAAGAAACACCTGCACTTACACACATAAACAGGTACACAAACCTGCAGTGACACTTATGATCAAGGACACACACATGAACTGACACAAGTAAACAGGCACACACACCTGCAGAAACACACATAAATGGGCACAAACACCTGAAGTGACACATATAATAAGGCAGACACACATGAATAGAAACAGATAAACAGGCACACTCACATGCACTGACACATATAACCAGTAATACATATGATCAGACACACACACACATGAACTTACAAACCTTATCAGGCACACACACCTGTACTGCCAGGTATTAACAGGCACACACACCTGCACTGACAATTATATGCAGGCAAAAACCCCTCACTGAAAAATATAACCAGGCACACACCCTGAACTGACACATGTAAACAGGCACATACACCTGCACTGAGACCCAAAAACAGGTACACCCACCTGCACTGACACACATAAACAGAAAGACACACCTGCACTTACACACATAAACAGGCACACACATACCTGCAGTGACACTTATGATCAAGGACACACTCATGAACTGACACAAGTAAACAGGCACACAAACCTGCACAATCACACAAATAAACGGGCAAGCACACCTGCAGTGACACTTATCATAAGGCAGACACTCATGAACTGACACATATAAACAGGCACACTCACATTCACTGACACATATAACCAGGCACGCCCAACTTCACTGACACATATAAGCAGGCACAAACACCTGCACTGACACACATAAACAGGAACAAATACCTGCACTGACACACATAAACAGGCACACACACATGCATTGACACCAATAATCAGTAACACACACATGAACTAACACATATAAACAGGGACACACACCTGTACTGACACATATAAACAGTCATACACCTGCACTGACACCCATAAACTGGCACACACACCTGGACTGACAAATATCAGGCACATACACATGAACTGATACATATAAACAGGCACACACAGCTGTACTGACACCCATGAACAGGCACACACCACTGACTGACACCCATAAACAGAACACACCTGCACTGACATATAAAACAGGCACTGACACATATAAACAGGCACACACACCTGCACTGACACCCATAAACAGGCACACACACCTGCACTGACACCCCATGAACAGCAATGCACTGACACCCATATAAACAGGCACACACACCTGCACTGACATATAAACAGGCACACACACCTGCACTGACACCCATAAACAGGCAAACACACCTGCACTGACACCCATAAACAGGCACACACACCTGCACTGACACATATAAACAGGCACACACACCTGCACTGACACATAAACACAGGCACACACACACTGCACTGACACATATAAACAGGCACACACACCTGCACTGACACATATAAACAGGCACACACACCTGCACTGACACATATAAACAGGCAAACACACCTGCACTGACACAGGCAGGCACACACACCTGCACTGACACATATAAACAGGCACACACACCTGCACTGACACACCATAAACAGGCACACACACCTGCACTGACACACCACAAACAGGCACACACACCTGCACTGACACCCATAAACAGGCACACACACCTGCACTGACACCCATAAATAGGCACACACACCTGCACTGACACCCATAAACAGGAACACACACCTGCACTGACACATATAAACAGGCACACACACCTGCACTGAAACATATAAAAAGGCACACACACCTGCACTGACACCCATAAGCAGGCAACTGCACTGACACCCATAAACAGGCACACACACCTGCACTGACACATATAAACAGGCACACACACCTGCACTGACACATATAAAACAGGCACACACACCTGCACTGACACCCATAAACAGGCACACACACCTGCACTGACACCCATAAACAGGCACACACACCTGCACTGACACCCATAAACAGGCACACACACCTGCACTGACACCCATAAACAGGCACACACACCTGCACTGACACTAAACAGGAACACACACCTGCACTGACACCCATAAACAGGCAACACACCTGCACTGACACTAAACACAACACACAAACTGATAAACAAACAGGCACACACACCTGCACTGACACCCATAAACAGGCACACACCCTGCACTGACACCCATAAAAACAGGGAACACACCTGCACTGACACCCATAAACAGACACCACTGACACACATAAAACAGGAACACACACCTGCACTGACACATATAAACAGGCACACACACCTGCACTGACACATATAAACAGGAAATCTCACACTGCACTGACACATATAAACAGAGACACACACCTGCACTGACACCCATAAACAGGCACACACACCTGCACTGACACCCATAAACAGGCACACACACCTGCACTGACACCCATAAACAGGCACACACACCTGCACTGACATCCATAAACAGGCACACACACCTGCACTGACACATATAAACAGGCAAACACACCTGCACTGACACATATAAACAGCACACACACACCTGCACACACCCATAAAGGCACACACACCTGCACTGACACAAACAAACAGGCCTGCACTGACACCCATAAACAGGCACACACACCTGCACTGACACCTATAAACAGCACACACACCTGCACTGACACATATAAACAGGCACACACACCTGCACTGACACCCATAAACAGGCACACACACCTGCACTGACACATATAAACAGGCACACACACCTGCACTGACACCCATAAACAGGCACACACACCTGCACTGACACCCATAAACAGGCACACACACCTGCACTGACACCCATAAATAGAAACACACACCTGCACTGACACAAATAGAGGCACACACACCTGCACTGACACCCATAAACAGGCACACACACCTGCACTGACACCATAAACAGGCTGCACCTCCACTGACACATATAAACAGGCACACACACCTGCACTGACACCCATAAACAGGCACACACACCTGCACTGACACATATAAACAGGCACACACACCTGCACTGACACATATAAACAGGCACACACACTGCACTGACACACAGGCACACACACCTACACTGACACCCATAAAGCACACACACCTGCACTGACACCAAAAACAGGCACACACACCTGCACTGACACATATAATCAGGCACAAACACCTGCACTGACACATATAAACAGGCACACACACCTGCATTGACACATATAAACAGGTACACACACACTGAACAATAAACAGGCACACACACACTGACACCCACTGACACCACAAACACTACAGGCACATGCACTGACACATATAAACAGGCACATACACCTGCACTGACAACCATAAACAGGCACACACACCTGCACTGACACCATAAAGGAGGCACACACTGCACTGACACCCATAAACAGGCACACACACCTGCACTGACACATATAAACAGGCACACACACCTGCACTGACACATATAAACAGGCACACACACCTGCACTGACACATATAAACACGCACACAACTGCACTGACACCCATAAACAGGCACACACACCTGCACTGACACCCATAAAAACAGGCACACACCTGCACTGACACATATGAAACAGGCACACACACACCTGCACTGACACCCATAAACACACTGGACACCATAAACAGGCACACACACCTGCATTGACACCCATAAACAGGCACACACACCTGCACTGACACCCATAAACATGCACCCACACCCTCACTGACATCCATAAAAAGGCACACACACCTGCACTGACACCCATAAACAGGCACACACACCTGCACTGACATATATAAACAGCACACACATGCACTGACAGGCACACACACCTGCACTGACACCCATAAACAGGCACACACACCTGCACTGACACCCATAAACAGGAACACACACCTGCATTGACACCCATAAACAGGCACACACACCAGCACTGATACATATAAACAGGCACACACACCTGGACACCCATAAAGAGGAACACACACCTTCACTGACACCCATAAACAGGAATACACACCTGCACTGACAGATATAAAAAGGCACACACACCTGCACAGACACCCATAAAACAGGCACATGCACACCACATAAACAGGCACACACACCACACTGACACATAACATGGCACTGACACCCATAAACAGGCACACCTGCACTGACACATATAAACAGGCACACACACCTGCACTGACACATAAACAGGCACACACACACTGCAAAAACAGGCACACACACCTGCACACACCCATAAACAGGCACACACACTGCACTGACACCCATAAACAGGCACACACACCTGCACTGACACCCATAAACAGGCACACACACTGCACTGACACTAAAACACACACACCTGCACTGACACACACACAAAACAGGCACACACACCTGCACTGACACATATAAACAGGCACACACACCTGCACTGACACATGGCACACACACCTGCACTGAACCCATAAACAGGCACACACACCTGCACTGACACTAAACAGGCACACACACCTGCACTGACACATAAACAGGCACACACACACTGTACTGACACCCATAAACAGGCACACACACCTGCACTGACACCCATAAACAGGCCACACACCTGCACTGACACACACACCTGCACCTGCACTGACACCCATAAACAGGCACACACACAAACACTGACACACAGGCACCTGCACTGACACATATAAAACAGGCACACACACCTGCACTGACACCATATAAACAGGCACACACACCTGCACTGACACATATAAACAGGCACTGACACACCTGCACTGACACCCATAAACAGGGCACACACACCTGCACTGACACATACACACACCTGCACTGACACCATAAACAGGCACACACACCTGCACTGACACACATATAAACAGGCACACACACCTGCACTGACACACATATAAACAGGCACACACACCTGCACTGACACCCATAAACAGGCACACACACCTGCACTGACACACCCATAAACAGGCACACACCTGCACTGACACCCATAAACAGGCACACACACCTGCACTGACACATATAAACAGGCACACACACCTGCACTGACACATAAAAACAGGCACATAAACAGGCACACACAACTGACTGACACATATAAACAGGCACACACACCTGCAGGCACACACACACTGCACTGACACATATAAACAGGCACACACACCTGCAACACATAAACAGATCACACACCTGACACACAAAAACAGGCACACACCTGCACTGACACTAAACAGGCACACACACCTGCACTGACACCCATAAACAGGCACACACACCTGCACTGACACATATAAACAGGCACACACACCTGCACTGACACACACACACCTGCACTAAACAGGCACACACCTGCAAACAGGCACACACACCTGCACTGACACATATAAACAGGCACACACACCTGCACTGACACCCATAAACAGGCACACACCTGCACTGACACATATAAACAGGCACACACACACACTGACACCTGCACTACACCTGCACTGACACATATAAACAGGCACACACACCTGCACTGCAAAGGCACACACACCTGCACTGACACATATAAACAGGCACACACACCTGCACTGACAAACAAACAGGCACACACACCTGAACTGACACATATAAACAGGCAAACACACACCTTGACACTAAACAGGTACAAACACCTGCACTGACACATGAACAGGCACACACACCTGCACTGACACCCATAAACAGGCACCACACACATAGACTGACACATAAACAAACACACACCTGCACTGACACCCATAAACAGGCACACACACCTGCACTGACACACATAAACAAACATTGACACAAACACACACACACCTGCACTGACACACATAAACAGGCCACACACTGAACACACACACACACACCTGCACTGACTGACCCATAAACAGGCACACAACCTGCTGACACACTGAACAGGCACACACACCTGCACACACATAAAACAGGCACACACACCTGCCTGACACCCATAAACAGGCACACACACTAAAATCAGGCACACACACCTGCACTGAGAACATATAAACACTGACACACCTGGCACACACACCTGTGACACATAAAACAGGCAACACACCTGGCACACACACCTGCACTGACACACATAAACATGCACATATAAAACACACACTGACACTGACACACACCTGCACTGACACCCATAAACAGGCACACACACCTGCAGCAATGACACACCATAAACAGGCAAACAGGCACACACCTGCACTGACACCCATAAACAGGCACACACACACTGCACTGACACCCATAAACAGGCACACACACCTGCACTGACACATATAAACAGGTACACACACCCTGCACTGACACCCATAAACAGGCACACACACCTGCACTGACACATATAAACAGGAACACAACACCTGCAACTGCACACACACACCTGACTGACAAATAAACAGGCACACACACTGCACTGACACTGGCACACACCCTGCACTGACATAAACAGGCACACACACACCACCACACAGGCAACACACACCTGCACCCACCCATAAACAGGCACACACACTGCACTGACACATAAACAGGACACACACCTGCACATAAACAGGCACACACACCTGGCACACACCCATAAACAGGCACACACACCTGCACTGACACATAAACAGCACTGACACCCATAAACAGGCACACACACCTGACACCCATAAACAGGCACACACAACTGCATTGACACCCATAAAGAGGAACACACACCTGGCATGACACCCATAAACAGGCACACACACCTGCAATGACACCTATAAATAGGGAGACACACCTGCACTTACACACAGAAACAGGCACACACACCTGCAGTGACACATATGATAAGGTACACATACATGAACTGACACATATAAACAGGCACATACACCTTCACTGACACCCAGAAAAAGACATACACACCTGCAGTGACACATATGATGAGGCACACAAACATGAACTGACACATATAAATAGGCACACACCCCTGCACTGATACATATAAACAGGCACACAGATCTGCACAGACACCCATAAAAGGCACAAACACCTGCATTGACACCCATAAAAAGGATGAAACACCTGCCCTGACACCCATAAACAGGAATACACATCTGCACTGACACATAAACAGGCACACACACCTGCATTAACACCCATAAACAAGCATACACACCTGCACTGACACATATGAACAGGCCCACAGACCTGCTCTGACACATATAAACAGGCTCACAGACCTGCACAGACACCCATAAATAGACCCACACACTGGACCTGACACCAATAAACAAGCACATATACCTGCACTGACACATATAATGAGGCACACACACCTGCACTGACACATATAAACCGGCACACACACCTGCACTGAAACCCATAAACAAGCACATACACATGCACAAACACATATAGACAGGCACACACATGTGCACACATAAAGATGAACACACGTCTTCACTGACAGACATAAACAGGCACACACACCTGCACTGACAGACATAAACAGGCACACACGCCCACAGTGAGACACATGATCAGGCACACACACAATAACTGCCACATAAAAACAAGCACACACAACTGTACTGACACGTAAACACTCACAGACTCCAGCACTGACACACACACATGCACTGACACCCATAAACCAGGCACACACACCTGCAGTTACACATATGATCACACAGACATGAAGTGACACATATGAACAGGTTAAACACACCTGCACTAACATATATAAACAGGCACAGAAATCTTCCCTGACACCAATTAAAGACACACATACTTGCATTGACACTCACAAACAGGCACACACACCTGCAGTAACACATGAAAAGAAACACACACATGAACTGACATATATACAGGCAGACACACCTGTACTAACACATATAAACAGGCACACATACCTGCATTGATACCCATCAACAGGAAAACACACCTGCATTGACACACATATACAGGAACACACACCTGCACTAACACTTATGAACAGGCACACACATGTGCACTGTTACATATAAACAGGAACACACACCTGCAGTGATACAAGTGATCAGACACACACACATACTGACACATATAAACAGGCAAACTCACCTGTACTGACACATACAAACAGGCACACACACTTGTACTAACATCCATAAACAGGCACAAACACCTGCACTGACACCCATAATCAGGCAAACACACCTACACTGACTCCCATAAACAGGCAAACACACCTGTGTTGATGCATATAAACAGGTGCACACACCTCCACTAACACATAAAAACAGGCACACACCCGACACTGATAAACAGGCACACACACCTGCAGTGATATGTATAAGGCACACACACATGAGCTGACACATATAAACAGGCACACACACCTGCACTGACACCTATAAACAGGGACACACACCTTCACTGTCACACAGAAATAGGCACAAACACCTGTAGTAACACCCCATAAACAGGCACACACATCTGTATTGAGACCCATAAACACACACACACCAGAACTGACACCCTTAAACAGGTACACAAACCTGCATGACACCCATAAACAGGAACACAACCCTGCACTGACATGCAAAAACAGGCAAACACAACTGCACTGACACCATGTAAACAGGCACACACACCTGCACTGACACACATAAACACGCACACACACCTGCAATGACACCCATAAAAAGGAAGACACACCTGCACTTACACACAGAAACAGGCACACACACCTGCAGTGACACATATAATAAGGTACACACACATGAACTGACACATATAATAAGGTACACACACATGAACTGACACATATAATAAGGTACACACACATGAACTGACACATATAAACAGGCACATACACCTTCACTGACACCCAGAAAAAGACATACACACCTGCAGTGACACATATGATGAGGCACACTTACATAAACTGACACATATAAATAGGCACACACCCCTGCATTGATACATATAAACAGGCACACACATCTGCACAGACACCCATAAAAGGCACAAACTGCACTGACACCATGTAAACAGGCACACACACCTACACTGACACCCATAAACAGGCACACACAACTGCATTGACACCCATTAACAGGATCAAACACCTGCCCTGACACCCATAAACAGGAATACACATCTGCACTAACACATATAACCAGGCACACACACCTGCACTGACACATATAAACAGGCACACACACATGCACTAACCCATAAAAAAGCACACACACCTGAAGTCAAACCCATAAGCAGCCACACACACCAGAACTGACACTCATAAACAGGAAGACACACATGCACTTACAAAAATAAACAGGGACACACACCTGCAGTGACACATATGATCAGGCACACACTTGTGAAGTGACATATATAAACAGCCAAACACTCCTGCACTGACACATATAAACAGGCACACACACCTGTAGTGACAGTCATAAACAGGCACAGACACCTGCACTGACACCCCCAAACAGGCAAACACACCTGCACTGACACATGTATACAGGGACACACACCTTCACTAACACATATAAATAGGAACACACACGTGAACTTACACCCATAAACAGGCACATATACCTGCAGTTACACATATGATCAAGCACACCCACATGAACTGACACATATAAACAGGCACGCACCTGCACTTTCATATATAAATGGGCACACACATGTACTGCTACAATCAGACATGCACACACACCTCTACTGACACCTATAAATAGGCCCACATACCTTCAATGACACCCTTATACAGGCACACTCAGCTACACTTTCACATATAAACAGGCACACACACCTGCATTGACACATATAATAAGGCACACACATCTTCACTGACACCCCTAAAAGGCACACACACCTGCCCTGACACTCATAAACAAGAACACACATCTGCACTGACACATATAACCAGGCAAACAAACCCGCCGTGACAAATAAACAGGCACACACAACTGCACTGACACATATAAACAGACCCACACACATGCACTGACACATATAAACAAGCACACACACCTGCAGTCAAACCCATAAGCAGCCACACACACCAGAATTGACACTCATAAACAGGAAGACACATTTGCAGCGACACATATGGTCAAGGACACACACATGCACTGATACATGTAAACAGGGAAACACACCTGCAGTGACACATATGATAAGGCACACACACATGAACTGACATAAACAGGCACAATCTCCTGTACTTACATTTATAAACAGGCACACACACCTGCACTTACATATATAAACAGGCACACACACCTACACTGACACCCATAAACAAGCACACATACCTGCACTCACACCTATATACAGGCACACACACTTGCTCTGACACATATAAACAGGCACACACACCTTCACTGACACTTATGCACAGGCACAATCACCTGCACTGACACATATAAAGGCAAACATACCTGAACTGACATATACAAACAGGCACGCATACCTGCTCTGAGACCCAAATACAGGTACAACCACCTGCACTGAAACACATATACAGGAAGACACACCTGCACTTACACACATAAAAAGGCACACACAACTGCAGTGACACTTAAGTTCAAGGACACACACATGAACTGACACATGTAAACAGACAAACTCACCTGCACTGTCACATATAAACAGGAACACACACCAGCACTAACACCCATACAGAGGGACACATACATAGAGTAACACGTATGATCAAGAACACACATGAACTGACACATATAAACAGGCACACACACACCTGCACTGATACATATAAACAGGCACAAACACCTGCACTGCAAAATAGAAACATGCACACACACCTGCACTGATACCCCCAAACAGGCACACACACCTGCATTGACATGCCATAAACAGGCACAAACACCTGCACTCACACATATGATCAGGCACACAAACATGAACTGACACATATAAACAGCCACACACACCTGTACTGACACATATAAACAGTCACACACGTGCACTGACACCCATAAACAGGAACACACACTTGCAGTAACACATATTATCAGGCACACACACATGAACTGACACATATAAACAGGCACACACACCTCCACTAACACATAAAAACAGGTACACCCACCTGTACAGATTTTCATAAGCAGGCACACAAACGTGTATTGACAACCCTAAACATGAACACACACCAGGCCTGACATGCTTAAACAGGAACACACATTGGCACTGACACATATAAACAGGCACACATACGTGCACTGACACCCATAAAAAGTCACACACACCTAGAGTGACACATATGATCAGGCACACACATTAACTGACATATCTAAAGAGGCACACACAACTGTACTGACACATATAAACAGGCACACACATTAATTGACATATCTAAAGAGGCACACACAACTGTACTGACACATATAAACAGGCACACACATGTGCACTGATACATAAAAACAGGCACACACGCCTGCACTGACACCCATAAACAGGCACACACACCTGCACTGACATATAAATAGCCACACACACCTATACAGACACATATAAACATTCACATATCTGCACTGACACCCATAAAGAGGCACACACACTGCAGTAACACATATTATCAGGCACACATACGTGAACTGACACATGAAACAGGCACACACACCTCCACTGACACATATAAACAGGCACACCTACCTGTACAGATATCCATAAACAGGCCCCCAATCCTGCATTGACACCTGTAAAAATGAACACACACCTGGCCTGACATGCATAAACAGGAACAAACACCAGTACTGACACCCATAGAGAAGCACACACACCTGCAATGACACCCATAAACAGGAACAAACACCTACACTGACACCCTTGAACAGGCACACACCTGCACTGACACATATAAAAAGCCACACACACCTGCAGTGAAACATATGATAAGGCACACATACATGAACTGAATATATAAGTAGGCACACACACTTGTGCTGACACATATAAACAGACACACAAACCTGCACTGACACCCATAAACAGGTACAAACACCTGAACTAACACATATGATCACACACAAACATGACCTGACACATAGAAACTGCCACACATGCCTGCACTCACACATATAGACAGGTACACACATCTGCACTGTCACATATAGACAGGCACAGACAACTGAACTGAAACGCATAAAGAGACTCACACACCTGCACTGACACACATAAACAGGCACACACACCTCCAGTGATAATTATCATCAAGGACACACACATGAACTGAAACATATAAACAGGCACACACACCTGTACTGACACATATAAACAGTCACACACTTGTACTAACACCCATGAACAGTCACACACAACTGCAGTAACAATTTACCAGGTACACACACATGAACTGACATATACAAACAGGCACAAACAGCTCCAATGACACATATAAACATGCACACACACACTTGTGCGGACATCCACAAAGGGGCACAAACACCAGCAATGACACCCATACACAGGAACACACTCCTGCACTGGCACATATAAACACGCATAAACACCTGCACTGACACATATAAAAAGGCAAACACACCTATACTGACACCCATAAATAGACACACACACCTAACCTGACACCCATAAACAGGAACACACAGCTGCACTGACACATATAAACAGGCACACACACTTGAACTGACACCTATAAACAGACACACAAACCTGGACTGACACATAAAATCAGGAACACACATGTGTACTGACACATAGAAACAGGCACTTACACCTGATCTGACACCCATAAACAGGCACATATATGCAGTGACACATATGATAAGGCACACACACATGAACTCACACATATAAACAGGCACCAACACCTGCACTGACACATATATCCAGGCACACACACCTGGACTGACATATATAACCAGGCACACACACCTGCACTGGCACATATAAACAGGCACACACACTTGGACTGACACCCATAAAAAGGTACACACACCTGATGTGACACATATCATCAGGCACACACACATGAATGGAAACATATAAACAGCCACACACACCTGTACTGACACTCATACACAAGCACACACACCTGAACTGACACATAATCTGGAACACACACTTGCCATGACACCCATAAACAGGAACACACATCTGCACTGACACCCATAAACAGGCACACACAAATGAACTAACACATATAAACAGGAACACTCATCACAAGTGTACTGACACATAAAAATGCAGAGACATCAGGACTGACACATATAAACACAAACACGTGCAATGACACCTATAAACAGGCACACATTCCTGCAGTAAAACATATAATCAGGAATACACACATGAAGTGACACATATAAACAGGCACACACACCTGTACTGACACAGATAAACAGGCACACACACCTGTACTGACACCCATAATCAGGTACACACCTGTACTGACACCCATAAACAGGCACACTCATCTGTACTGATACATATAAACAGGAACACACTACTGCACTGACACCTATAAACAGGCACACACACCTTCACTGCCACATACAAACATGCACACACACCTGTACTGATACCCATAAGCAGTCACACACATCTGCAATAATACTTATATACAGAAACACTCACCTGCACTTGCAAATATAAACAGGCACACACACCAGAAATGACACATATAAACAGGCACACACAGCAGCACTGACACCCATAAAAGGAACAGAAACCGGCATTTCCACCCATGAACAGTAACATATACCTGCCTAGACACCCATAAACAGGAACACACATCTGCACTGACACATATGAACAGGGACACACACCTGCATTGACACATATAAACAGGCACAAGAAGTGACACACAGAAACCGGAATACACACCTGCACAGACACACAAAACAGGCAAACACACCTGCAGTGACACATATGATGAAGGACACACACGTGAAGTGACACATATGATCAAGACACACACATGAACTGACACACATGAACAGGCACACACACCTGCACTGACACACATGAACAGGCACACAAACATGCAGTGACACATATGAAAAGGCACACACACATAAACTGACACATATAAACAGGCACACTCACCTGTACTGAAACATAACCAGGAACACACACCTGCACTGGCACATATAAACAGGCACAGACACCAGCACTGACTCCAATAAACAGGCATACAAACCAGCAGTGACGTATATAAAGAGGAACACACAGCTGCACTGACACCACTAAATAGACCCACACACCTACTCTGACACCCATAAACAGAAAAACACACCTGAAATGACACACATAAACAGACACACACACCTGCACTGACACATATAAAAATGCAAACACACCAGCCCTGACACACATAAACAGGCAAAAACAGCTGCACTCACACCCATAAAGAGACACACACAACTGCACTGACAAATATAAAAAGGCAAACACACCAGCAATGACACCCATAAAAAAGCACAAACACCTGCACACACAGCCATAAACACACACACACCTGCACTGACACCCATAAATAGACACAAAATCATGCACTGACACATATAAACAGGCACACATACCTAAACAGGTATACACCAGTACTGACACCCATAAACAGACACACACACCTGCAGTGACACATATGATAAGGCACACACACATGAACTGACACATAAACAGGCACACTCACATGCACTGACACAAATAACCAGAAACACACTAGTGCATTGACATATATAAACAGGCACACACCTACACTGATGTCCATAAAAAGACGCACACACCCGTGCTATGACACATATGATCATGCACACTCAATGAACTGACACACACACTTACACTGACACATATAAACAGGCATACACATGTGCACTGACACCATAAACAGGCACACACACCTGCATTGACATCCATAAACAGGAACACACACCTGCCCTGGCATCCAGGAACACAAACACACATCTGCACTGACACATATAAACAGGCACACACACCTGCACTGAGACATATGATCAGGCAGAAACACATGAACTGAAACAAATAAATAGGAACACACACCTGTACTGACATATAAACAGGCACAAACAACTCCACTGACACATATAAACAGGCACACATACCTGCACTGACACCCATAACCAGGCACACACACATGCAGTGACACATGATCAGGCACACACACATGAATTGACAAATGTAAACAGGCACACTCACCTTCACTGACACACATAAACAGGCACACATACGTGCACTGACACCCAACAGGAACAAACACCAGCCATGACAGCCATAAAGAATAAAACACACCTGCACTGACACATAAAATCAGACACCCACACCTGCATTGACACCCATAAACAGGCACACACACCTGCAGTGAATCATATGATCAGAAACACACACCTGCACTGACACATATAAACAGGCACACACACCTGCATTGACACTTATAAACAGGAAAGGACACTTGACCTGACACCCATAAACAGGAACACACATCTGCACTGACACATATAAACAGACACAAATCCCTTCATTGACAGCCATAAACAGGCACACACACCTGCAGTGATACATATGATCAGGCACACACACATGAACTGACACATAAAAACAGGCACACACACCTGTATTGACACATAAACAGGCAAACACACCTTTATTGACACCCATACACAGGTACACACACCTGCACTGACACACATAAACAGGTACACACAACTTCAGTGACACATGATCAGGCCCCCACACAAACTGACATATAAACAACACAAACAAGTGAACTGACACATATAAACAGGCACACACACCTTCACTGAAACTTATATACATGCAAAACACCTTCACTGACACATATAAACAGGTACACAAAGCTTAAATTACACATATAAACAGGTACACACAACTTCAGTGACACATGATCAGGCCTACACACATGAACTGACACATATAAATAGGCACACACAAATGCACTGATACATATAAACAGGCACACACAAGTGCACTGACACTTGTATACAGGAAAAACACCTGCACTGACACATATAAACACATACACACACCTGAAATGACACATATAAACAGGTACACACACATGCACTGACACCCATATACAGGCACACACATCTGCAGTAACACATATGATCAGGCACACACATGAATTGACACATATGAACACACACCTGCACAGACATATATACAGGCACACACACCTCAACTGACACATATAAACAGGAACACACCTGCACTGACATCCATAAACAGGTATACACCTGTATTGACACCCATAAACAGGCACACTCACCTGCACAGACAAATATAAACAGGGACACACACCTGAACTGACATATATAAACAGGCACACACACCTGCACTGACACCCATAAACAAGCACACACACACCTGAAGTAACACATATGATCACACACAAACATGAACTGACACATACAAAGAGCCACACACACCTGCACTGACACATATAGACAGGCACACACGTCTGCACTGCCACATATAAACAGGCACACACACCTGCATTGACACCCATAAACAAGCATATGCACCTGCACTGACACATATAAACAGGCCCACAGAACTGCTCTGACACATATAAACAAGCTCACAGACCTGCACAGACACCCGTAAATAGACCCACACACTGGACCTGACACCAATAAACAAGCACATACACCTGCACTGACAAATATAATGAGGCACACACCTGCACTGACACATATAAACAGGCACACACACCTGCACTGACACCCATAACCAAGCACATACATCTGCACAGACACAAATAGACAGGCACACACATGTGCACACATAAAGATCAACACACATCTTCACTGACGGACATAAACAGGCACACACCAACAGTGAAACACATGATCAGGCACACACACATGAACTACCACATAAAAACAGGCACACACAACTGTACTGACATGTAAACACTCACAGACTCCAGCACTGACACCCATAAACAGGCACACATACCGGCATTGACACATATGATTAGGCACACAGACATGAAGTGACACATATAAACAGGTTAAACACACCTTCACTAACACATATAAACAGGCACACATACCTGCATTGACACCCATCAACAGGAAAACATACCTGCATTGACACACATATACAGGAACACACACCTGCACTGACACCTATGAACAGGCACACACATGTGCACTGTCAGATAAAACAGGCACACACATCTGCACTGACACAAGTGATCAGACACACACACATACTGACATATAAACAGGCAAACTCACCTATACTGACACATATAAACAGGCACACACACCTGTACTGACATCCAAAAACAGGCACACACACCTGCACTGATACCCATAATCAGGCAAACATGCCTGTGTTGATGCATATAAACAGGCGCATACACCTCCACTGACACATAAAAACATGCACACACCTGTACTGACACTGATAAACAGGCACACACACCTGCAGTGATACATATAAGGCACACACACACGAGCTGACACATATAAACAGGCACACTCACATGCACTGACACATATAACGAGGCACACACACCTGCATTGGCATCTATAAACAGGGACACACACCTTCACTGTCACACATAAACAGGCACAAACACCTGTAGTGACACCCATAAACAGGCACACACATCTGCATTTACACCAATAACCAGGAACACACACCTGCCATGACACCCCCAAACAGGAACACACACCTGCACTGGCACATAAAAAAGGCATACACACCTGCACTGACACCCATAAACAGGCAAACATACCTGACTTGACACATATAAACAGGTACACATACCTGCATTGATACATATACACAGGCACACACACCTGCATTGACATATATAAACAGGCACACACACCTGCACTGACACCCATAAACAGACACACACACCTGCAATGACACCCATGAACAGGCACACTCACAGGCACTGACACCCAGAAGCAGGCACACAGACCTGCAGTGACACATATCATCAGGCACACACATGAACTGACACATATAAACAGCCACATACACCTGTAGTGACACCCATAAACAGTCACACACACCTAAACTGACACACTTACACAGGAACAAACACCTGCCATGATACCCATAAACAGGAACACACACCCGCACTGAAACACATAAATGGGCACACACTCCTGTACTGACACCCATAAAAAGGCACATATCTGCATTGACACCCATAAACAGAAACACACACCTGACAAGATACCCATAAATAGGAACACACACCTGCAAGGACACACATAATTAGTCACACACACCTGTACTGACACCCCAAAACAGGCACACACACACCTGCTTTGACACCCATTAACAGTAACACACACCTGCCATGACACCCATAATCAGGAACACTCACCTGCACAGACACACATAAACATGCAAACACACCTGAACTGATACCCATAAATGGGCACACACCTGCATTCACACCCATAAACAGTAACACACATCTGACATGACACTCATAAACAGGAACACACAACTGAAGTAACACATATGATCACACACACACATGAACTGACACATATAAACAGGCAAAAACAGCTGCATTAACACACATAGATAGGCAACACATCTGCACTGCCAAATATAAACAGGCACACATACCTGTACTGACACCCATAAAAAGGCACACACCTGCTCTGACACATGTAAACAGGCACAAACACCTGCATTGACACCCATAAAAAGGCAGACACAGCTGCACTGACATATATTATAAGGCACATACACATGAACTAACACATATAAACAGGCACACCCACCAGTACTGACACATATAAACAGTCACACACCTGCACTGACACCCATAAACAGAAACACACACATGCAGTACCTCATATGATCAGGCACACACACATGAACTGACACATATAAACAGGCACACACACCTGCACTGAAACATGTAAACAGGCACACACATCTGCACTGCCACTTATAAATAGGCACACACACCTGTACTGACACCTGTAAACAGGCATACACACATGCACTGACATATATAATCAGGCACAAATACCTGCACAGACATATATAAACAGGCACACACACCTGCACTGACACATATAAACAGGCACACACACTTGCACTGACAAATATATACATGCACACACACCTGCATTGACACATATGAAGAGGCACACACACCTGTACTGACACATATAAACAGGCACACACAGCTGCATTGAAACCCATAAACAGGAAACACACCTGCCCTGACACACATAAGCAGGAACACATACCTGCACTGACACCCGTGAACAGGCACACACACCTGCACTGACACCCCTAAATAGAACCACACACCTGCCCTGCAATCCATAAAGAGGAACACACATCTTCACAGACACATATAAACAGGTACAGACACCTGCACTGACACCCATAAACAAGCACACATACCTGCAGTGACATACATAAACAGGAACACACACCTGAAATGACACCTATAGGGAGGCAGACACACCTGCATTGACACACATAAACAGGAAAACACACCTGCACTGACACATATAAACTGGCAAACACACCTGCACTGACACATATATACAGGCATGGAATGTGCACTAAAACATATAAACAGGTACACACACCTGGACGGACACATAAACGGACACACACACATGCACTGACACCCATAAACAGGCACACATAACTTCACTTAAACCCATAAACAGAAACACACACCTGCACTGACACACATAACAAGCTAACACAACTGCCCAGACACATCTACACAGAAACACACACCTGCACTGACACATATAAACATGTAGACACACCTGAACTGTCATTCATAAACAGGCACACATCCCTACACTGACACCCATAAACAGACACACATACGTGCACTAACATATAAACAGCAAACACACCTGCAATGATACCCATAAACAGGCACAGAAACCTGCACTGACAACCACAAACCAGAATGCACACCCACACTAACTCCCATAAACAGGCAAACACACTTACACTGACATATATAAACAGGTACACACACCTTCACTGACACCCATAAACAGGAACAGACACCTGTACTGACACCAATAAATAGAAAAAAACCTGCACTGACACATATAAATGGGTACACGCCTGCACTGACACCCATAAACAGGCACACACACCTGCACTGAACCCCATAAACAGGAATACACACCTGCACTGACACACATAAATAGGTAAACACACCTGTACTGACACCCATATAAAGGCACATACGTGCATTGACACCCATAAACAGGAACACACACCTACCAAGACACCCATAAACAGGAACACACACCATATTGACACCCATAAACAGGCACACACACCTGTACTGACACACCATAAACAGGCACACACACACCCGTATTGACACCCATAAACAGGAACACACACTTTCCATGAAACCCAAAAACAGGAACACACACCTGCACTGACACACATAAACATGCAAACACACATGTACTGACACCCATAAACAGGCACATACATGCATTGACATCCATAAACAAGAACACACAGCTGCACTGATATCCTTAAACAGGCACACAAAGCTGCACTGACCCATAAACAGCACACACACTGGCAGTGACACATATGATCAGGCACACACCCATGAACTGACACATATAAACATGTATATACACCTCAAAAGACACATATAAATGGGAAAACACAACCTCAGTGACAGCCATAAACAGTCACACACAGCTGGAGTAAAACATGATCAGACACACACACATGAACTGACACATAAAAAAAGGCAGACACTCACCTGCACTGACACATATAAAAAGGCACACACAGCTGCATTGACACCCATAAATAAGAAAACACACATGCCCTGACACCCATATACAGGAACACACACCTGCACTGACACCCATGATTAGGCACACACACCTACAGTGACATATGTAAATATGCACACACACCTTCATTGACAAATATGATCAGGTGCACACACACGAACTTACACATGAGAACAGGCACAGACACCTGTACTGACACATATAAACAGGCACACACACCTGCACTGACACTCATAAACAGGCACATACACCTGAAGTACCACATATGATAAGGCATTCTCACATGAACTGACACATCAAAACAGGCACACTCACATGCACTGGCACCCATTAAAAGCACACACACCTGTCATGACACATATGATCAGGCACACACACATGAACTGACACATAAAAAAAGCACACAAACCTGCACTGACACATAAAAAGGCACACACAGCTGCATTGACACCCTTAAATAGGAAAACACACCTGCCCTGGCAGCCATATACAGGAACACACACCTGCACTGACACCCATGGTCAGGCACACTCATACCTGCACAGGCACGCACACCTTCAGTGGAATATATGATCAGGCACACACACATGAACTTACACATAAGAACAAGCACAGACATCTGTACTGACACATATAAACAGGCACACACACCTGTAGTACAAATATGATAAGGCACTCTCACATGAATTGACACATATAAACAGGCACACTCACATGCACTGACACAGATAAACAGGCACACACATTTGAACTGACACCCATAATAGCCACACACACCTGCATTGACACCGAGAAACAGGTATACACACCTGGCCTGGCACCCATAAACAGTATCACACATCTGAACTGACACGTACATACAGGCACACACACATAAACTGACACATATAAACAGGCACACTCTCATACACTGACACATATAACTAGGAACACACAACTGCACTGACACATATAAACAGGCACACACACCTGCACTGACACCCTTAAAAAAAGTGAAACATATGATCAGGAACACACACATGAACTGGCAAATATAAACAGGCACACACACCTGCACTGACACCTATAAACAGGCACACACAACTGTATGGACACATAAACAGGCACAGACACCTGCACTGACACATATAAACAGACACACACACGTGCACTGACACCTATACACAGGCACACACACATGAACTGACAAATATAAACACACTCAGCTGTAGTGACACCATAAACAGGTACACACACCTTCATTGACACCCATAAACAGGAACACACACCTGCCATGACACCCATAAACAGATCACACACCTACACTGATAGTTAAAAACAGGCACACAAACCTACACTGATACCCATAAACAGGCAAACACACCTACCTTGACACCTATAAACAGGCACACACACCTGTACTGACACATATAAAGAAGCACACATACCTGCACTGACACATATAAACAGGCCAATATAACTTAACTGACAACCACAAACAGGTACAAACACCTGTACTGACAACAATAAACATATACACTCACCTGCATTGACACACATAAACAGAGACACACACCTGCACTGACACCCATAAACAGACACACACACCTGAAATGACACATATAAAAAGGCAAACACACCAGGACTGAAACCCAAAACAGGCACAAACACGTACACTCAAACCCATAAAGACACACACACACCTGTACTGACAAACATAAACAGGCACAAATTCCTACAATGACATATAAACAGGCACACACCTGCAGTGACACATATAAAGAGGCACACACACCTGCACTGATCCCCATAAAGAGGTAAATACCTGTATTGACACCCATAAACAGTCACAGTCACCTGCACTGACACATATGAACAAGGACACACACCTGCACTGACACATATAAACAGGCACACACACCTGCACTGACACCCATAGAGCAGGCACGCACAACAGAACTGACACCCAGAAACCGGAAGACACACCTGCTCTTACACACATAAACAGGCACACACACCTGCAATAAAACATATGATCAAGAACACACACCTGAAGTGACAATTATGATCAAGGACATACACATGAACTGACAAATGTAATCTGGTACCCACACCTGCACGGACACACATAAATAGACAAACAAACATCCAGTGACACATATGATAAGGCACACATACATAAACTGACACATATATGCAGGCACACTCACCTGTACTGACACATATAACCATGAACACACACGTGCACTGGCACATATAAGCAGGCACACACACCAGAACTGACACCCATAAAAAGGAAGACACACCTGCACATACACACATAAACAGGCACACACACCTGCAGTGACACAGATGATCAAGGACACACCCCTGAAGTGACACATATAAACAGGCACACAAGCCTGCACTGTCACATATAAACAGGCACACACATCTGTAGTGACACCCCAAAACAGGCACATAAACCTGCAGTGACACATATGATCAGGCCGGCATACATGAACTAATACATATAAACAGGCAGCCTCACCTGTACTGACTCATTTATTTAGGAACACACACCTGCACTGGCACATATAAACAGGAACACACACCAGCATTGACACCAATAAACAGGCACACAAACCTGCAGTTACAGATAAACAGGGAAACACATGAGGGGACACATATAAGCAGGCACGCCCACTTGCATTGACACCCATAAATAGACCCACACACCTGCCCTGACTCCCATAAACAGGAACAACATCTGCACTGAAACATATAACAAGGCACACACATGTGCATTGACACATATAAACAGGCACACACAACTACACTAACACCCATAAACAAGCACACACACCTGCACTGATACATATGAACAGGAACACAAACCTGCACTTACACATATAAATAGGCACACACACTTGCACTGATACCCATACACAGACACACACACCTGAACTGACATATATAAACAGGCACACACACCTGCAGTGACAAATATGATCAGACACACACACATGAACTGACACATAAACAGGCACACACACATGCACTAACACACATAAACAGGCACAAACACCTGTAGTGACACCCATAAACAGGCACACACACCTGCATTGACACCCATAAACTGGAAGACACACCTGCCATGACACCTATAAACAGGAACACACACCTGCACTAGCACAAAAAACAGGCACACACTCCTGAACTGACACCCATAAATAGGCAAACACACTTTCACCGGCACATATAAACACACACACAAGCACTGACACATAGAAACAGGCACACACCTATACTGACACATATGATAAGGCACACACACATGAACTGAAACATATAAAAAGGCACACTCACGTGTGCCTATTTATGGGTGTCAGTGAAGGGGTGTGTGTCTGTTTATGGGTGTCATCACAGTTCTGTGTGCCTGTTCATATGTGTCAGTGCAGACATGTATTGCTGTTTATGCGTGTCACGGCATTTGTGTGTTCCTGTTTATGGTTGTCAATACAGGTTTCTGTGCCTGTTTATGGGTGTAAGTGCAGGTGGGTGTCCCTGTTTATGGGTGCCAATGCAAGTGGTCGTACATGTTTAGGGTTGTCAGTACAGAGGTTTGTACCAGTTTATGTGTGTCAGTGTTAGTGTCTGCCTGTTTATATGTTTCAGTGCAGGTGTGTGTGCCTGTTTATATGTGTAAGTTCATATGTGTGTGCCTGTTTATTTCTGTCAGTTCATGTGTGTGTGTCTGATCATATGTATCACTGCAGGTGTGTTTGTCTGTTTATGAGTGTCAGTGCTGGTGTGTGTGCCTGTTTACATGTGTCTGTGCAGGTGTGTGTAACTGGTTATATTTGTCAGTGCAGGTAAGTGTGCCTGTTTATATGTGTCAGTTCATGTGTGTGTGCCTTATCATATGTGTCACTGCAGATATGTGTGTCTGTTCATGGGTATCAGTGTAGGTGTGTGTGCCAGTTTGTGGATGTCAGTGCAGGTATGTGTGTCTGATCATATGTTACTGCAGGTATGTTCCTGTTTATGGGTGTCATGGCAGGTGTGTGTTCCTGTTTATTGGTGTCAATGCTGATGTGTGTGCCTTTTTATTGGTGTCAGTACAGGCGTGTGTGCCTGTTTATATGTGTCCCTGCAGGTTTGTGTGCCTGTGAATGGGTGTCAGTGCAGGTGTGTGTGCCTTTTCATGGGTGTCAGTGCTGGTGTGTGTGCCTGTTTATGTGTGTAAGTGCAGGTGTGTCTTCCTGTTTATGGGAGTCAGCTGTGGTGTGTGTGCCTGCTTATGGGTGTCAGTGCAAGTGTGTTTGCCTGTTTACATGTATCAGAGCAGTTGTGTGTGCCTCTTCATTTGTGTCAGTGCCGGTGTTTGTGCTTGTTTATGGGTGTCAGTGCAGGTGTGTGCCTGTTTATGGGTGTTAGTACAGGTATGTTTGCCTGTTTATATTTGGCAGTGGAGATGTGTGTGCCTGCCTATGTGTGTCAGTGCAGTTGTTTGTGCCTGTTTATATGTGTCAGTTCATGTGTGTGTGTCTGCTCATATGTGTTACGGCAGGTGTGTGTGCCTGTTTATGGGTGTCAGTGCAGTTGTGGGTACCTGATCATATGTGTCACTGCAGGTGTGTGTGCCTGTTTATGTGTCACTGCAGGTGTGTGTGCTCGTTCATGGTTTTCGGTGCAGGTGTATGTTACTGTTTATGGGTGTCAGGGCAGGTGTGTTTTAATGTTTATGGGTGTCAAATCAGTTGTGTGCTTATCTGTTTATATGTTTCAGTTCAGGTGTGCATGCCTGTTTATATGTGTCAGTTCATGAGTGTGTCTGATCATATGTGTTACAGCAAGTGTGTGTGCCTGTTCATGGGTGACAGTGCAGGTGTATGTTCCCATTTATAAGTGAAAGTGCAGGTGTGTGTCCCTGTTTATATGTGTCAGTGCAGGTGAGTGTGCCTGTTTATGGGTGTCAGTAAAGGTGTGTGTACCTGTTTATTTGTGTCAGTGCAGATATGTGTGCCTCTTTATATGTGTCAATTCATGTGTGTGTGTCTGCTCATATGTGTTATGGCAGGTGTGTGTGCCTGTTTATGGGTGTCAGTGCAGTTGTGGGTACCTGATCATATGTGTCACTGCAGGTGTGTGTGCCTGTTTATATGTGTCACTGCAGGTGTGTGTGCTCATTCATGGTTTTCGGTGCAGGTGTATGTTACTGTTTATGGGTGTCAGGGCAGGTGTGTTTTAATGTTTATGGGTGTCAAATCAGTTGTGTGCTTATCTGTTTATATGTTTCAGTTCAGGTGTGCATGCCTGTTTATATGTGTCAGTTCATGAGTGTGTCTGATCATATGTGTTACAGCAAGTGTGTGTGCCTGTTCATGGGTGACAGTGCAGGTGTGTGTTCCCATTTATAAGTGAAAGTGCAGGTGTGTGTCCCTGTTTATATGTGTCAGTGCAGGTGAGTGTGCCTGTTTATGGGTGAAAGTAAAGGTGTGTGTACCTGTTTATTTGTGTCAGTGCAGATATGTGTGCCTCTTTATATGTGTCAATTCATGTGTGTGTGCCTGATCATATGTGTTACTGCACGTTTGTGTGCCTGTTTATGTGTGTCAGTGCACGTGTGTATGCCTGTTAATGTGTCTGTGCAGATGTGTGTTCCTGTTTATGGGTTTGTCAATGCAGGTGTGTGGGCCTTTTATGGGAGTCACAGTGCAGATGTGTGTTCATGTGTATATGTGTCATTGTAGGTGTGTGTGCCTTTTATGGGGGTCAATTCAGGTGTGTGCGCCTGTTTATATGTGTCAATACAGGTGTGTGTGCCTGGTGATATGTGTCACTGCATGTGAGTGTGACTGTTTATATGTGTCAGTGCTTGTGTGTGTACTTTGTCATATGTGTCACTGCAGGGTGTGTTCCTGTTTATGGGTGTCAGTGCAGGTGTGTGTGCTTGTTCATATGTGTCAGTACAGGTGTGTGTGCCTGTTTATGTGTGTCAGTGCAGGTGTGTTTGCCTGTTTATGTGTGTCAGTAGAGGTGTGTGTGCCTGTTTATATGTGTCAGTGCAGGTGTGTTTGCCTGTTTATGGAATCAGTGCAGGAGTGTTCCTGTTTTGGGGTGTCAATGTGGGTGTGTTTGCCTTTTTATGGGTGTCAGTGCATGTGTGTATGCCTCTTTCTGTGAGCCAGTGCAGGTGTGTGTGCCTGTTGATATGTGTCAGTGCAGGTGTGTTTGCCTGTTTATATGTGTCAGTGCAGGTGTGTGTGTGTGTGTGATCATATATGTTACTGCAGGTGTGTGCCTGATTATGTGTGTCATTGTGGTTGTGTGTGCCTGTGTATGCATGTCAGTACAGGTGTGTGTGGCTGTTTATATGTGTCAGTTCATGTGTTTGTGTGTGATCATATGTGTCACTGCAGGTGTGTGTGTGCCTATTTATGGGTGTCAGTGATGGTGTGTGTGCCTGTTTATTTGTGTCAGTGCATGTGTGTGTGCCTGATCGTATGTGTCACTGAAGGTGCGTGTGCCTGTTTATGGGTGTCAGTGCAGTGTGTGTGCCTGTTTATATGTGTCAGTTTTGATGTGTGTTTCTGTTTATGGGTGTCCTTGATCATAAGTGTCACTGCAGGTTTGTGTTTCTGTTTATGGGTGTCAGTTCAGGTGGGTGTGCCTGTTTCTATGTTGCAGTAAAGAAGTGTGTGCCTGTTTATATGTGTCACTGGATGTGTGTGCGCATGTTTATATTTGTCAGTTCATGTGTGTGTGTGCATGATAATATGTGTTACTGCAGGTGGGTGTGCCTTTTTAAGGGGGTCAGTGCAGGTGTGTGTGTCTGTTTATGGGTGTCAGTGCAGTGTGTGTGCCTGTTTATATGTGTCAGTTTTGATGTTTATTCCTGTTTATGGATGTCAGGGTTGGTGTATGTTCCTGTTTATTGGTGTCCATGCAGGTTTGTGTTCCTGTTTATGGGTGTCAGTTCAGGTGGGTGTGCCTGTTTCTATGTTGCAGTGAAAATGTGTGTGCCTGTTTATATGTCACTGGATGTGTGTGTGAATGTTTATATTTGTCAGTTCATGTGTGTGCATGAAAAGATGCATTGCATCAGGTGGGTGTGCCTTTTATGGGTGTAATTGCAGGTGTGTGACTGTTTATATGTGTCAGTAAAGGTGTGTATGCCTGAACATAAGTGTCAGTTCAGGTGTGTGTGCCTTTTTATGGGTTTGAGTGCAGGTGAGTGTGCCTGTTTATATGTATCAGTGCAGGTGTGTGTGCCTGGATATATGTGTCAGTTCATGTGAGTCTACCTGTTTATGTTTCAGTTCATGTGTGTGTGCCTTATCATATGTGTCACTGCAGATATGTTTACCTGTTTATGGGTGTCAGTGCAACTTTGTGTGTCTGTTTATATGTGTCACTTGACTTGTGTGTGCCTGATCATATGTATCATTTCAGGTGTGTGTGCCTGTTTATATGTGTCAGTGCAGGGTTGTGTGCCTGTTGATGGGTGTCTGTGCAGTTGTGTGTTCCTCTGTATGGGTGTCAGGGCAGGTGAGTTTTCCTCTTTATGGGTGTCAATGCAGGTCTGTGTGCCTGTTTATATGTGTCAGTTCAGGTGTGTGTGCCTTATCATATGTGTCACCAAAGGTTTGTGTGCTGGTTTATGGGTGTCAGTACAGGTGTGTATATCTGTTTATATATGTCAGTACATGTTGTGTGCCTGTTTTTATGTGTCAGTTCATGTGTGTGTGCCTCATCATATTTGTCACTGCCAGTTTGTGTGCCTGTTTACATGTGTCAGTGCAGGTGTGTGGGCCTGTTTACATGTGTCAGTGCAGGCTTTTTTGCCTGTTTATGGGTATCACTGCAGGTGTGTGTGCCTCTTTACAGGTGTGAGTATAGGTGTTTCTTCCTGTTTCTGTGTGTCAATGCATGTGTGTGTGCCTGTTTATATGTGTCAGTTCGTGTGGGTGTGCCTGATTATATGTGTCACCTGTTTATATGTGTCATGGCACATGTGTGTGCCTGTTTATATGTGTCAGTTCATGTGTGTGTGTGTCTGATCATATGTGTTACTGTAGCTGTGTTAGCCTGTTTATGGATGCCAGTGCAGGTGTGTGTGCCTGTTTATATGGGTAATTATAGGTGTGTGTGCCTGTTTATATGTGTTAGGTCATGTGTGTGTGCCTGATCATATGTGTCACTACAGGTGTGTTTGCAAGTTTATATGTGTCATTGCAGGTGTGTGTGCCTGTTTATCTGTGTCACTTCAGATTTTTTTCCAGTTTAAGGATGTCAGGGCAGGTGTGTTCCTGTTTATGGGTGTCAATTCAGGTTTGAGTGCCTGTTTACGGGTGTCAGTACAGGTGTGTGTGCCTCTATATGTATCAGTACAGATGTATGTGCCTTTATATGGGTGTCAGGGCAGGTGTGTTTTTCTGTCTGTGTGTGTCAATGCAAGTTTGAGTGCCTGTTTATATGTGTCAGATCATATGTGTGTCTGATCATATGTGTCACTAAAGGTGTGTGTGCCTGCTTATGGGTGTCAGTACAGGTGAGTGCACCTGTGTATATGTGTCAGTGCAGGCATGTGTTCCTGTTTATGGGTGTCATGCCAGGTTTGTGTTCCTGTTTATGGGTGTCAATGCAGGTGTGTGTGCCTGTTTATGTGTGTCAGTGTAGGTGACTGTGTCTGTGTATGGGTGTCAGTACAGGCGTGTTTGCCTGTTTATGTGTCAGTTCATGTGTGTGTTCCTGATCATATGTGTCAATGCAGGTGTGTGTGCCTGTTTATGGGTTTCAGTGCAGGGGTGTGTGTCTGTTTATATGTGTCAGTGCAGGTGTTGGTGCCTGTTCATGTGTCAGTACAGGTTTGTGTGCCTGTTTTTATGTGTCAGTTCATGTGTGTATGTCTGATCATATGTCTCACTACAGGTGTGTCTTCCTGTTTATGGGTGTCAGTGCAGGTGTGTGTGTTTGTTTATACGTGTCAGTGCAGATGTATTTTCCTGTTTATGGGTGTCAATGCATGTGTGTGCCCGTTTATATAAGTCAGTGCAGGTTTGTGTGCCTGTTCACATGTGTCAGTTCATGTGTGTGTGCCTGATCACATGTTTCACTGCAGGTATATGTGCTTTTGTGTATGTGCCAGTGCAGGTGTGCGTGCCTGTGTATGGGTGTCAGTACTGGTGTGTGTGCCTGTTTATATGTGTCAGTTCATGTGTGTGTGTGCCTGATAATATGTGTCACTGCAGGTATGTATGCCTGTTAATGGGTGTCAGTGCAGGAGTTTGTGCCTGTTTATATGTGTCAGTTCAGATATGTGTTCCTGTTCATGTGTGTCAGTACATGTGTGTGTACCTGTTTATGGGTATCAATGCAGGTTTGTGTGCCTCTTTATGGGTATCAGTAGAGGTGTGTACCTGTTTATATGTGGCAGTGGAGGTGTGTGTAACTGTTTATATGTGTCAGTTCATGTGTGTTAGCCTGATAATATGTGTTATTGCAGGTGTGTGTGCCTGTATATTGGTGTCAGTGCAGGTGTGTGTGCCTGTTTATGGGGGTCAGTACAGGTGTGTGTGCCTGTTGTTACGTGTCAGTTCATGTGTGTGTGCCTTTTAAAAAAATAATTCTTTAAAGTTTATATTTTTTATTTTTAGAGAGAGACACAGAGAGAGACAGACAGAGAGGGAGACATAGAGAATGGGTGCGCCAGCAGTCTCTCAGCTGCTGTGAATGAAATCCAGATGTGTGCACCCCCTTGTGGGCAAGTGCAGCATTGTGCCCTTGCGTCACTTTCCATCTGCCTAAACATGGGACCTAGAGATTGGAACCACTGAAGGCTGGAAATAGCATTTTTAGGCTTAGGAGGCAGGTGCCTTAACCATTAAGCCATCTCTCCAGCCCAGTGTTTGCCTTTTCATGTGTGCCAGTGCAGGTGTGTGTGCCTGGTTATATATGTCAGTGCATATGAGTGTGCCTGTTTAATGTGTCAGTTCATGTGTGTTTGCCTGATGATATGTGTCACTGCAGGTGTGTGTATCTGTTTATGGGTGTCAATGCAGGTGTGTGTACCAGTTTATATGTGTCATGGCAGGTGTGTGTGTCAGTTGATATGTGTTACTTCATGTGTGTTTGTTTCTGATCATGTGTTACTGCAGCTGTGTGTTCCTGTTTATGGGTGCCAGTACAGGTGTGTGTGCCTGTTTACATGGGTAATTACAGGTGTGTGTGCCTGTTTACAAATGTTAGGTCATGTGTGTATGCCTGATCATATGTGTCACTGCAGGTGTGTGTGCCTGTTTATGGATGACAGTACAGGTGTGTGTTCCTGTTTATGGGTGTCATGGCAGGTGTTTGTTCCTGTTTATGGATCGATGCAGGTGTGTGTGCCTATTTATGGGTGTCAGTACAGGTGTGCGTTCCTGTTGATGCATGTAAATGCAGGTGTGAGTACCTGTGTATTGGTGTCAGTACAGGTGTGTATGCCTGTTTATATGTGTCAGTTCATGTGTGTGTGCCTGATCATATGTGTCATTGCAGGTGTCTGTGTCTTTTTATGGGTGTCCGTGCAGGTGTGTTTTCCTGAATATGGGTGTCAGGGTAGGTGTGTTTTCCTATTTATGGGTGTCAATGCAGGTGTGTGTGCCTGTTTATATGTGTCAGTTTAGGTGTGTGTGCCTGTTTTTATGTGTTAGTACAGGTGTTTGTGCCTTTTTATATGTGTCAGTTCACGTATTTGTGCCTGATCATATGTGTCACTGCAGGTATTTGTGTCTGTTTATGAGTGTCAGTGCATGTGAGTGTGCCTGTTTAAAGGTGTCATTGTAGGTGTGTGTGCCTGTTTATGGGTGTCAGTGCAGGTGTGTTTGCCTTTTTAGATGTGTCAGTGCAGGTGTGTTTATCTGTTTATGGTTTTCAGTGCAGGTTTGTGTCCCTGTTTATGGCTGTCAATGCAAGTGTGAGTACAAGTTTAAGGTTGTCAGTACAGGTGTTTGTACTGGTTTATGGGTGTCAGTGAAGGTGTAATTAACTGTTTATATGTGTCAGTGCAGGTGTTTGTGCCTGTTTATGGGTGTCAGTACAGGTGTGTGTGCCTGTTTATGGGTGTGAGTACAGGTTTGTGTGCATGTTTGTATGTTTCAGTTCATGGGTGTGTGCCTGTTTATATGTGTAAGTGAAGGTGAGTGTTCCTGTATATGGGTGTCATTACTGGTGTGTGTGCCTGTTTATGTGTGTCAGTGCAGGTGTGTGTGCATGTTTCTATGTGTCAGTGCAGGTGTGTGTCCAGATATATATGTGTCTGTGCAAGTGTGTGTGCCTGTTTATATGTTTCAGTTCATGTGTGTGATGATCATATGTGTTACTGCAGATATGTGTGCCTGTGTATGGGTGTCAGTTCATGTGTGTGTCCCTGTTTATATGTGTCACTGCAGTTGTGTGCCTGTTTACTGGTGTCAGTGCACATGACTGTGTGTCTGTTTATGGGTGTCAGTGCAGATGTGTGTCCCTGTTTATGGGTGTCAATGCAAGTGAGGGTACATGTTTAGGGTAGTCAGTACAGGTGTGTGTGCCCATTTAAGGCTATCAGTACAGGTGTGTGTGCATGTTTGAATGTGTCAGTTCATGTGTGTGTGCCTGATCATATGTGTCATTAGCGGTTTGTGTGTCTATTTACATGTGTCAGTGAAGGTGTGTGGGCCTGTTTATGGTTGTCAGTGCAGGCTTTTGTGCCTGTTTATGGGTATCACTGCAGGTGTGTGTGCCTCTTTATGGGTGTGAGTGCACGTGTTTCTTCCTGTTTATGTGTGTCAATGCATGTGTGTGTGCCTGTTTATGTATCAGTGCAGGTTTGTGTGCCTGTTTATGGGTATCAGTACAGGTTTGTGTGCACCTGTATATATGTGTCAGTTCATGTGTGTGCCTGATCATATCTGTCACTGCAGATGTGTGTTCCTGTTTATGGGTGTCACTACAGCTGTGTGGGCCTGTTTATATGTGTCAGTACAGGTGTGTGTGCCTGTTTTTATGTGTCATCACAGGTGTGTGTGCCTGTTTATATGTGACAGTTCATGTGTGTGTTCCTGATCATATGTGTCACTGCAGGACTGTGTGCCTGTATATGGGTGTCAGTGCAGGTGTGTGTTCCTGTTTTTATGTGTCAGTGCAGGTGAGTGTCCCTATTTATATGTGTCAGTGCAGGTGAGTGTGCCTATTTATGGGCGTCAGTACAGGTGTGTATCTCTTTATGGGTGTCAGTGCTGGTGTGTGTGCCTTTTTACATGTGTCACTGCATTGTGTGCCTGTATATATGTGTCAGTGCAGGATTTTGTTCCTGTTTATAGGTGTCAGTGCAGGTGTGTTTGCCTTTTAATATGTGTATGTTCAGGTGTGTGTGTCTGTTTATGGTTGTCAGTGCAGGTGTGGGTCCCTGTTTATGGGTGTCAATGCAGGTGTGCATATATGATTAGAGTTTTAGAACAGATGTTTTTACCAGTGTATGGGTGTCAGTGAATGTATCTTTGTCTGTTTATATGTGTCAGTGCTGGTGTGTGTGCCTGTTTATATGTGTCAGTGCAGGCGTGTGTGCCTGTTTATAGGTGTCAGTGCAGGTTTGTTTGCATGTTTATGGGTGTTAGTGCAGGTGTGTGTGCCTGTTATTAAGTGTCAATGTAGGTGTGTGCCCTGTTTATGGGTGTCATGGCAGGTGTGTGTAACTGTTTATGGGTGTTAATGCAGGTGTGTGTGTCTTTTTATAGGTGTCACTACAGGTGTGTGTGCTTGTTTATATGTGTCAGTGCAGGTGTGTGTGCCTGTTTATATGTGTCACTTCATGTGTCTGTGCTTGATCATATGTGTCAATGCATGTGTGACTGCCTGTGCATCGGTGTCAGTGCAGGTGTGTGTGTCTGTTTATATGTTTCAGTGCAGGTGTCTGTGCCAATTTATGTTCAGTACAGGTGTGTGTGCCTGGTTTTATGTGTCAGTTCATGTGTGTGTGCCTGAATATATGACTCACTGCAGGTGTGCGTGCCTGTTTATGTGTGTCAGTGCAGATGTGTGTTCCTGTTTATCGGTACTGTAGCAGACAGCTTCAGGTTCACTGAGGTGAACTTCCAGACCAGGCACAGTTATGGAGGAAGGGATATTATTTATTGAAGCTTACAGATCCAGGGGAAGTTCCATAATGGCAAAAGAAGTGGCCTGCTCTCCACAGGGCCAAGCAGAGAGAGCAAAAGCCAACCAGCCACCACAGCACACAGAGCAAAACTACTGCCAAAAGGTCACACAGCACACTTCAGGAACTCCTGCTAGGCACATTTGCATATCTTTACAATGGAATCTCAAACCCACACCATTAACACCTTAAGACCGGCCCCCAGTGACATTGCTTCTAGCAAGGTGATTGAAGATGCAAACTATAACTAGTAAAACACTGAATATATTGGGGGACATATATTCAAACTACCACATTCCACCCCTAGCCCCCAATATATTTAGCTCTTGGCCCCCAATAGATTTATAACTATCACACATCGTAAATTGTACTCAGTCCAATTTCAAAAGTTCTTACAGACTTGATCAACTTAAGATAGTGAGTCCTGTAAAATCAAACAAGTTAAATACTTTCAATATGTAAAGGCACAGAGTAAACATTTTAACTGTATAAGGAATAGCAAGGAGAGACTAGAACAATGCAAACTCAACCACCATCAGCAGTCATCAAACTTCTACAGTTCAAGTTCAATATAACCAGAGACTGACAGTCTCCAGGTTTTCCAATTCCACCCCTCCAGCTGGGCAGAGTCGCCAGAGAAAACTTCGATTCCAGGCCAACACTGCACTCCATGGTAGCCCTTTTGCACAGTCCTGGTATATCCAAAACATCTTCAGGTCTCCATGCAAACCACGGTCCATCTTCCAAAGGCTCTTTCAGCCTATTCCTGAGGGTCTTCATGCCCTGCCTCATGCCGCATCTCAGCAGCGGCTCCTGGAACTGTGTGCAATTCATGACCACTCCATGCATGTTTCATGCTTCCAGAACTAATACCAGGTTTGCAGGATACAGCCATATTCTTAATCCAGGAACGAAATAAATAATAGCCTTGAAAAGCAGGTTCCTTCTCCAGTCAGCTCTTTCCAAGAATTTGCATTTTTAACAGTCTTTCCTCAGGCATCCTTTCCATTGTTTTAATGCAACTGCAGTTGGGCCACCTTCCTTCCATCTTCCTTAAGATTGTTAATGTGTTGACAATAGCAGCTAAACCAGTCTCAATGCCTCTACTTTTAACTTGCTTCAGGTTTTCCAGCTTAAAATCTTAAAATCTCAGTCGGATATCTTTAGCCAAGCACATCATTCCATTACAAATTTAACCTTGATCAAACTTTATGGGCCTGGATAGCAGAACGTATCCATCCCTTATGCCAGTAGCCCAGTTCCAACAAAGTCCTCTGCACTCTTTCCTTCCCCTTAGAAAGCTCATAAGCCAAGCCTTGAGGTTCAATACTGTCTGCACTTAGCATTCTCAAACTCTCATCAGAATAGTCCACAAAACTTGGCTTACCACTCCAGAAGGCATCTTCAGTTGCAAGCACCAAGTCCATGCCCATTCCTCCAAAACAAAGGTTCCAAAAGACGAACATCCCACACGGTCAGGTTCATCTCACCCCACACTCCTCGGTACCACTTTACTGTAGCAGACAGCTTCAGGTTCGCTGAGATGAACTTCCAGACCAGGCACGGTTATGGAGGAAGGGATATTATTTATTGAAGCTTACAGATGCAGGGGAAGTTCCATAATGGCAGAAGAAGTGGCCTGCTCTCCACAGGACCAGGCAAGAGCGCAAAAGCCAACCAGCCACCACAGCACACAGCAAAACTACAGCCAAAAGGTCACACAGCACACTTCAGGAACTCCTGCTAGGCACATTTGCATATCTTTACAATGGAATCTCAAACCCACACCATTAACACCTTAAGACCGGCCCCCAGTGACATTGCCTCTAGCAAGGTGATTGCAGATGCAAACTATAACTAGTAAAACACTGAATATATTGGGGGACATATATTCAAACTACCATAGGTACCAAGGAAGGTGTGTGTTCCTCTTTATGGGTGTCAATGCAGGTGTGTGTGCCTTTTATGGGTGTCAGTGCAGATGTATTTGCCTGTTTGTATGTGTCAGCGCAGGTGTGTGTGCCTGTTTATATTTTTCAGTTCATGTGTCTGTGCCTTTTATGGGTGTCAGTGCAGGTGTGTGTGTTTGTTTATATGTCCTAATGCAGGTGTCTGTGCCTGGTTATATGTGTCAGTGCATGAGAGTGTGCCTGTTTATATATGCCAGTTCATGTGTGTGTACCTTATCATATGTCTTACTGCAGGTGTCTGTGCCTGTTTATATGTGTTAGTTCAGATGTGTGAACATGTTCATGGGTGTCAGTGCAGGTGTGTGCCTGTCTTTATGGGTTTGAGTGCACGTGTTTTTGCCTGTTTATGGGTGTCACTGCTTGTGTGTTTACCTGTTTATATGTGTCAATGCAGGTGTGTATGCCTGGGTATATCAGTCAGTGCACGTGAGTGTGCCTGTTTATATGTGTCAGTTCATGTGTGTGTGCCTGTTTATGGGAGTCAGTGCAGGTGTGTGTGCCTGCTTGTGTCAGTACATTTGTGTGTGCCTGTTTATATGTGTCAGTTCATGTGTGTGTGCCTGATCATATGTTTCACTGCAGGTGTGTGTGCCTGTGTATATGTGTCACTTCATGTGTATGTGCCTGATCATATGCCTGATCATATGCTTCACTGTGGGTGTGTGTGCCTATTTATATGTCAGTGCAGGTGTGTGAACCTGTTCATGGGTATTAGTGCAGGTGTTTTCCTGTATATGGGTGTCAGGACAGGTGTGTTTTCCTGTTTGTGGGTGTCAATGCAGGTATTTGTGCCAGTTTATATGTCTCAGTGCAGGTGTGTGTGCCTGTTTACATATGTCAGTGCAGGTGTTTGTTCCTGTTTATATGTGTCAGTTCATATGTGTGTGTCTGATCATATGTGTTACTGCAGGTGTGTGTGCTTCTTATGGGTGTCAGTGCAGGTGTATGTGCCTGTTTATATGTATCATTACAGGTGTGTGTGCCTGGTTATATCTGTCAGTGTAAGTGAGTGTGCCTGTTTATTTGTGTCAGTTCATGTGTGTGTGCCTGTTCATGGGTGTCAGTGCAGGTCTGTGTGCCGGTTTATGTGTGTCAGTACAGGTGTGTACCTGTTTATATGTGTCATTACAGGAATTTGTGCCTGTTTCTGTGTGTCAGTGCAGGAGTGTACCTGTCTTTATGGGTATGAGTGCAAGTGTTACTGCCTGTTTGTGTTTGTCAGTGCTGGTGTGTTTGCCTGTTTATATGTGTCAGTGCAGGTGGGTGTCCCTGGTTATATCTGTCAGTGCATGTGAGTGTGCCTGTTTATACATTTCAGTTCATGTTTGTGTGCCTGTTTATGGGTTTCAGTGCAGGTGTGTGTGTGCCTGTTTATATGTGTCACTTCAGGTGTGTGCCTCTTTATATGTGTCAGTGAAGGAGTTTGTGCCTGTTTATGAGTGTCAGTGCAGGGGTGTGTGTGTCTTAATGGGTGTGAGTGCTGGTGTTTGTGCTTGTTTATGGGTGTCAGTGCTGGTGTGGTTGCGTTTTTGTATGAGTCAGTGCAGGTGTGTGTGTGTGTTTATTGGTGCCATTGCAGGGGTTTGTGCCTGGTTATGAGTGTCATTGCATGTGTGTGTGTGTGTTTATGGGCGTGAGTGCAGGTGTTTGTGCTTGTTTATGGGTGTCGGTACTGGTGTGTTTGCGTTTTTGTATGTGTCAATGCAGGTGTGTGTGTGTGTGTGTGTTTATGCCTATTTATGGGTGTCTCTACAGGTGTGTGTGCCTGTTTATATGTGTCAGTGCAGGTGAGTGGGCCTGTTATATGTGTCAGTTCATATGTGTGTGCCTGATCATATGTTTTACTACAGGTGTGTGTGCCTGTTTATGGATGGCAGTACAAGAGTGTGTACCCATTTATGGTTGTCAGTGCAGGTGTGTGTGCCTGTTTATATATGCAGGTGAGTGTGCCTGCATATGGGTGTCATTGCAGGTGTGTGTGCCTCTTTACATGTGCCAGAGCAGGTGTGTGTGCCTGTTTATATGAGTCAGTATAGATGTGTGGTCCTGTTTATGGGTGTCAGGGAAGGTGTGTGGGTCTATTTATGGGTGTCGGTGCAGGTGTGTGTTCCTGTTTATGTGTGTCATGGCAGGTGTGTGTTCCTATTTATGTGTGTCACTGCAGGCATGTGTGCCTCTGTATGGGTGTCACTACAGGTGTATGTGCCTGTTTATATGTGTCAGTTCATGTGTGTTTGCCCGATCATATCTGTCGCTGCAAAAGTGTGTTCCTGTTTATATGTGTCTGTACAGGTGTGTGTGCCTGTTTATATGTCACTGCAGGTGTGTTTGCCTGTTTACAGGTTTCAGTGCAGATGTGCTTGCTTGTTAATGGGTGTCAGTGTAGGTGTGTGTTTGTGCCTGTTTATGGGTGTCAGTGCCAGTGTGTGTTCCTGTTTATATGTGTCAGTGCAGGTGTGTGTCTCTGTTTATATGTGTCAGTGCAGGTTTGTGTGCCTGTTTATGAGTGTCGGTACAGGTGTGTACCTAGTTATGGGTGTCAGTGCTGGTGTGTGTGCCTTTTTATATGTGTCACTGCATGTGTGTGCCTGTCTATATGTGTCAGTACAGGATTTTGTTCGTGTTTATGGTGTCAGTGCAGGTGTGTGTTTGTCTTTATGGGCATGAGTGCAGGTGTTTGTGCCTGTTTATGGGTGTCAGTGCTGGTGTGTTTGCCATTTTATATGTGTCAGTTCAGGTGTGTGTGTCTGTTTATGGGTGATAGTGCAGGTGTGTGTGCCTATTTATGAGTGTCAGTACAGTTGTGTGTGCCTGTTTATATGTGTCAGTTCATGTGTGTGTGCCTGATCATATGTCTCACTTCAGGTGTGTGGGCCTGTTTTTTATGTGTCAGTGCAGGTGTGTGAACCTGTCCATGGGTGTCAGTGCAGGTGTGTGTTCCTGTATATGAGAGTCAGGACAGGTGTGTTTTCCTGTTTGTGGGTGTCAATGCAGGTGTGTGTACCAGTTTATATGTCAGTGCAGGTGTGTGTGCCTATTTATATATGTCAGTGCAGGAGTTTGTGCCTGTTTATATTTGTCAGTTCATGTGTGTGTGTCTGAGCATATGTGTTACTGCAGGTGTGTGTGCCTCTTTATGTCTGTCAGTGCAGATGTGTTTGCCTGTTTATATGTGTCATTACAGGTGAGTGTGCCTTGTTATATCTGTCAGTGCAAGTGAGTGTGCCTGTTTATTTGTGTCAGTTCATGTGTGTGTGCCTGTTCATGGGTGTCAGTACAGGTGTATACCAGTTTATATGTGTCATTGCAGGAGTTTGTGCCTTTTTATGAGTGTCAGTGCAGGTGTGTGTCTGTCTTTTTGGGTGTGAGTGCAAGTGTTTCTGCCTGTTTATGGGTGTCAGTGCTGGTGGGTGTCCCTGGTTATATCTGTCAGTGCATGTGAGTGTGCCTGTTTATATGTGTCAGTTCATGTGTGTGTGTGCCTGTTTATGGGTTTCAGTGAAGGTGGGTGTGCCTGTTTATATATGTTAGTGCAGGAGTTTGTGCCTGTTAATGAGTGTCAGTGCAGGTGTGTGTGTGTCTTTATGGGTGTGAGTGCAGGGGGTTTTGCCTGTTTATGGGTGTAGGTGCTGGTGTGCTTGGATTTTTATATGTGTCAGTGCAAGTGTGTGTGTCTGTTTATGGGTGTGAGTGCCAGTGTTTGTGCCTGTTTCTGGGTGTCAGTGCTGGTGTGTTTGCATTTTTGTGTGTCAGTGCAGGTTGTGTGTGTGTTTATTGGTGTCAGTGCAGGTGTTTGTGCCTGTTTATGGGTGTCAATGCAGGTGTGCGTACATGTTTAGGGTTGTCAATACAGGTGTTTTACTGGTTTATGGGTGTCAGTGATGGTGTGTTTGCTTGTTTATATGTGTCAGTGCAGGTGTGTGTGCCTGTTTATATGTGTCAGTGCAGATGTGTTTACCTGTTTACAGGTTTCAGAACAGGTGTGTTTGCCTGTTTATGGCTCTCAGTGCAGGTGTGTGTGCCTTTTATAAGTGTCAATGTAGGTGTGTGTCCTGTTTATGGGTGTCATGGCAGGTGTGTGTGTGGCTGTTTATGGGTGTCACTACAGGTGTGTGTGCCTGTTTATATGTGTTAGTGCAGGTGAGTGGGCCTGTTATATGTGTCAGTTTATATGTGTGTGCCTGATCATATGTGTCACTGCAGATGTGTGTGCCATTTATGGATGTCAGTACAAGTGTGTGTACCTATTTATGGTTGTCAATGCAGGTGTGTGTGCCTGTTTATATGTGCAGTTTCAGGTGAGTGTGCCTGCATATGGGTGTCATTGCAGGTGTGTGTGCCTGTTTATGGGTGTCAGTGCAGGTGTGTGTGCCTCTTTCTTTGTGTCAGAACAGGTTTGTGTGCTTGTTTATATGAGTCAGTGCAGTTGTGTGTGCTTGTTTATGTGTATCAGTGCAGGTTTGTGTGCCTGTTTATATATTACAGTGCAGGTGTGTGTGCCTGGTTATAAGTGTCAGTGCAGATGTGTGGTCCTGTTTATGGGTGTTAGGGAAGGTGTGTGTGTCTATTTATGGGTGTCAGTGCAAGTGTGTGCTCCTGTTTATATATGTCACTGCATGTGTGTGCCTGTTTATATGTGTCAGTGCAGGTGTGTCTGCCTGTTTATGGGTGTCAGTGCATGTGAGTGTGCCTGTTTACAGGTGTCATTGCAGGTGTGTGTGCCCATTTATGGGTGTCAGTACAAGTGTGTTTACCTGCTTTGGGGTGTCAATACAGGTGTGTGTGCATGTTTGTATGTGGCAGTGCAATCATGTTTGCCTCTTTATATTTGTCAGTGCAGGTGTGCATGCCTGTTTATATGTGTCAATGCAGGTTAGTGTGCCTGTTTATATGTGTCACTTCGTGTGTGTGCTTTATCATATGTGCTTTATCATATGCATGTATGTGTGCCTGTGTATGGGTGTCAGTGCAGGTATGTGTCCCTGTTTATATGTGTCAGTGCGGGTGGGTGTCCCTGTTTATATGTGTCTGGGAAGGTGTGTTTGCCTGTTCATGTGTGTCAGTTCAGGTGGGTTTTCCTGTTTTTAAGTGTCAGTGTAGGTGTGTGTCCTGGATATTGGAACTGCTGGAGATTGGAACCAGCATAATTAGTCTTAGGAGGCAGGTGCCTTAAATGCTAAGTCATCTCTCCAGCCATGTGTTCCTGTTTTTAAGTGTCAGTGTAGGGGTTTACTTTTTTATGGGTGTCATGGCAAATATGTGCTCCTGTTTATGGGTGTCAATGCAGGTGTGTGTGCCTGTTTATGGGTGTCACTACTGGTGTGGGTGCCTGCTAATATGTGTCAGTTCAGGTGTGTGTGCCTATTTATGCATGTCAGTGTGGGTGTTTGTGCTTGTTTATATGGGTCATTACAGGTGTGTGTGCCTGTTTATATGTGTCAGGTCATGTGTGTGCCTTATTATATGTGTCACTGCGGGTGTGTTTTCCTGTTGATATGTGTCAGGGCAGGTGTGTGTTCCTGGATATGGGTGTCAGGGCACGTGTGTTTTCCTGTTTATAAGTGTCAATGCAGGTGGTTGTGCCTGTTTATGTGTGTAACAGCAGGTGTGTGTGCCTGTTTATATGTGTCAATTAATGTGTGTGTCTGATCATATGTGTTACTACAGGTGTGTATGCCTGTTTATGGGTGTCATTGCAGGTGTGTGTGCCTGTTCATATGTGTCAGTTCATGTGCGTGCCTGATCATGTGTCACTGCAGGTGTATGTGCCTGTTTATATGTGTGAGTGCAGGTCTGTGTGCCTGTTTGTGGATGTCAGTGCATGTGTGTGTTCCTGTTTGTGGTTGTCATATCATTTTTTGTGTTTCTGTTTATGCGAGTCAAGGCAAGTATGTGTGCCTGTTTATACATGTCAGTTCAGGTGTGTGTGCTTGTTTATGGCTCTTAGTGCAGGTGTGTGTTCCTATTCATGGGTGTCATTGCAGGTTTGTGTGCCTTATCATATGTGTCAGTGCAGGTCTGTGTGCCTGTTCACGGCTGTCAGTGCAGGTCTGTGAGCCTGTTTATGGCTGTCAGTGCAGGTGTGTATTACTGTTTATGTGTGTCAGGGCAGGTGTATGTGCCTGTTTATATGTATCAGTACAATTGTGTGTTCCTCTTTATGTGTGTCTGTGCAATTGTGTGTGCCTGTTTACTGGTGTCATGGCAGGTGTATTTCCTGTTTATATGTTTCAATGCAGGTGTGTGTGCCTAGTTATTGGTGTCAGTATAAGTGTGTGTGCCTGTTTATATGTGTCAGTTCATGTGTATGTGCCTGATCATATGTGTCACTGCAGGTGTGTATTCCTATTTATGGGTGTCTGTGCAGGTATGTGTGCCTGTTTATACCTGTCATTACAGGTTTGTGTGCCTTTTTATATATGTCAGTTCATGTGTGTGTGCCTGATCATATGTGTCATTGCAGGTGTGTTTAACTGTTTATGGGTGTCAGTGCAGATGTGTGTTCCTGTTTATATGTGTCAGTGCAGGTGTGTGTGCCTGTTTATATGTGTCAGTGCAGGTGTGTGTGCCTGTTTATATGTGTCAGTGCAGGTGTGTGTGCCTGTTTATATGTGTCAGTGCTGGTGTGTGTGCCTATTTATATGTGCCAGTGCAGGAGTGTTTCCTCATTATATGTGTCAGTACAGGTTAGTGTGCCTGTTTATATGTCAGTTCATGTGTGTGTGCCTGATAATTTGTGTTACTGCCGTGTATGCGCCTGTTGATGGGTGTCAGTGCAGGTGTGTATGCCTGTTTATGTATATCAATACAGGTATATGTGTCTCTTAAAGTGTGTCAGTGCAGGTGTGTGTGCCAGTATATGGGTGTCAGTAAAGTTCTGTATGCCTGTTTATATTTTTCCACTCATGTGTCTATGCCTGATCATGTTTGTCAGTGCAGGTGTGGGTGCCTGTTTATGGGTATTAGTGCAGTTGTGTGTACCTATTTATATGTGGCAGTGCAGGTGTGTGTCCCTGTTTATATGTGTCAGTACAGGTGTGTATGCCTGTTGTAGCAGACAGCTTCAGGTTTGCTGAGATGAACTTCCAGACCAGGCACAGTTATGGAGGAAGGGATATTATTTATTGAAGCTTACAGATCCAGGGGAAGTACCATAATGGCAGGAGAAGTGGCCTGCTCTCACAGGACCAGGCAAGAGAGAGAAAAACCAAGCCGCCAGCTACACAGCACACAGAGCAAAACTACAGCCAAAAGGTCACACAGCACACTTCAGGAACTCCTGCTAGGCACATTTGCATATCTTTACAATGGAATTTCAAACCCACCATTAACACCTTAAGACTGGCCCCCAGTGACCTTGCCTCTAGCAAGGTGATTGCAGATGCAAACTATAACTAATAAAACACTGAATATATTGGGGGACATATATTCAAACTACCACATTCTGCCCCTGGCCCCCAATAGATTTAGCTCCTGGCCCCCAATAGATTTATAACTATCACACATTGTAAATTGTACTCAGTCCAATTTCACAGTCTTGATCAACTTAAGATGGTGAGTCCTGTAAAATCAAACAAGTTAAATACTTTCAACATGTAAAGGCACAGAGTAAACGTTTTAACTGTATAAGGAATAGCAAGGAGAGACTAAATAATGCAAACTCAGCCACCATCAGCAGTCATCAAACTTCTGCAGTTCAAGCTCAAAATAACCAGAGACTGACAGTCTCCAGGTTTTACAATTCCACCCCTCCAGCTGGGCAGAATCACCAGGGAAAACTTTCATCCCATGCCAACACTGCACTCCATGGTAGCCCTTGCACAGTCCTGGTATATCCAAAACATCTTCAGGTCTCCATGCAAACCACGGTCCATCTTCCAAAAGGCTCTTCCAGCCTAATCCTCAGGGACTTCATGCCCTGCCTCATGCTGCATCTCAGCAGCGGCTCCTGGAACCGTGTGCAATTCATGACCACTCTATGCATTTTTCATATTTCCCAAACTAATACCAGGTGTGCAGGACACAGCCATATTCTTAATCCAGGGACAAAATAAATCATAGCCTTGAAAAGTAGGTTCCCTCTCCAGTCAGCTCTTTCCAAGAATTTGCATTTTTAACAGTCTTTCCTCAGGCATCCTCTCCATTGTTTTAATGTAAATCAAGTCAGGCCACCTTCCTTCCACCTTCCTTAAGATTGCTAATGCGTTGACAATAGCAGCTCCAGTAACCTAAAACCAGTCTCAGTGCCTCTGCTTTTAACTTGCTTGAGGTTTTCCAACTTAAAATCTTAAAATCTCAGTCCGATATCTTTAGCCAAACACATCAGTCCATTACAAATTTAACCTTGATTAAACTTTCTGGGCCTGGATAGCAGAACATAGCCATCCCTTATGCCAGTAGCCCAGTTACAACAAAGTCCTCTGCAGTCTTTCCTTCCCCTTAGAAAGCTCATAAGCCAAGCCTTGAAGTTCAATACAGTCTGCACTTAGCATTCTCAAACTCTCATCAGAATAGTCCATAAAACTTGGCTTACCACTCCAGAAGGCACCTTCAGTTGCAAGTACCAAGTTCATGCCCATTCCTCCAAAACAAAGGTTCCAAAAGACGAATATCCACATGGTCAGGTTCATCTCACCCCACACTCCTCGGTACCACTTTACTGTAGCAGACAGCTTCAGGTTCGCTGAGATGAACTTCCAGATCAGGCACAGTTATGGAGGAAGGGATATTATTTATTGAAGCTTACAGATCCAGGGGAAGTTCCATAATGGCAGGAGAAGTGGCCTGCTCTCACAGGACCAGGCAAGAGAGAGAAAAAACAAGCCGCCAGCTACACCGCACACAGAGCAAAACTACAGCCAAAAGGTCACACAGCACACTTCAGGAACTCCTGCTAGGCATATTTGCATATCTTTACAATGGAATTTCAAACCCACCACTAACACCTTAAGACTGGCCCCCAGTGTCCTTGCCTCTAGCAAGGTGATTGCAGATGCAAACTATAACTAATAAAACACTGAATATATTGGGGGGACATATATTCAAACTACCACACCTGTTTATATGTGTCAGTGCAGGTGTGAGTTCCTGTTTATATCTGTCAGTGCATGTGAGTGTGTCTGTTTATGTATGTCAATAGAGGTGTGTACTTGTATATGGTTGTCAGTGCAGTTTTCCTCCTGTTTATATGTGTCAGTGCAGGTGTGTGTGCCTGTTTATATGTCAGTGAAGGTGTGTGTTTATTCGTGTCAGTTCATGTGTGTTCCTGAACATATGTGTCACTGCAGGTGTGCCTGTTTATATGTGTCAGTGCAGGTGTGTGTGCCTCTTTATATGTGTCAGTACAGGTGTGTGTGCCTGTTTTTATCTGTCAGTTCATGTGTGTGTGTGGTCATATCTCTCACTGCAGTTGTGTGTGCCTCTTTATGTGTGTCAGTGCAGGTGTGTGTTCCTCTTTATATGTGTCAGTGCAGATTTGTGTTCCTGTTTATGGGTGTCAATGCAGGAGTGTGTGCCTTTTATGGAAGTCATTGCAGATGTGTGTTTCTGTTCATATTTGTCACTGCAGGTGTGTGTGCCTTTTTTATGTGTGTCAGTGCAGGTGTGTGTACCTGTTTATGGGTGTCAATGCAGGTTTTTGTACTTGTTGATGGGTGTCAGTACTGGTGTGTGTGTGGGTTTATATGTGGCAGTGCAGATGTGCATGCCTATTTATATGTGTCAGTACAGGTGTGTGTGCCTTTTTATGGTTGTCAGTGCATGTGTGTGTGCCTGGTTATATGTGTCAGTACAGGTGTGTGTTCCTGGATATGTGTCAGTGCATGTGAGTGTGCCTGTTTTTATGTGTCAGTTCATGTTTGTGTGCCTTATCATATGTGTCACTACAGGTGTGTGCGCCTGTTTTTGGCTGTCACTACAGCTGTGTGTGCTTCTTTATATGTGTCAGTGCAGATGTGTTTTCCTGTTTATGGGTGTAAGGGCAAGTGTGTGTTGCTGTTTATGGGGGTCAATCCAGGTGGGTGTGCCCTTTATGGGTGTCAGTGCAGGTGTGTGTGCCTGTTTATATGTGTCACTTCATGTGTGTGTGTGTCTGATCATAAATGTTACTGCAGGTGTGTGTGCCAGTTTATATATATGTGTCAATACAGGTGTGTGTTTCTGTTTATATGTGTCACTTCATGTGTGTGTCTGATCATATATGTTGCTACAGTTGTTTGTGCCAGTTTATATGTGTCAGTACAGGTGTGTGTACCTGATCATATGTGTCAAAGCAGGTGTGTGTGTGCCTGTTTATATGTGTCAGTGCATTAGCGTGTGCCTGTTCATGGGTGTCAGTGCAGGTGTGTTTTCCTGTTTATGTATGTAAATGAAGGTGTGTATGCCTGTTTATATGTGTCAGTGCATGTGTGTTTGCCTGTTTATATTTGTCTGTTCATGTTTGTGTGTCTGATCATATGTGTTACTGCAGGTGTATGTGCCTGTTTATGGGTGTCAGGGCAGGTGTGTGTGCTTCTTTATATGTGTCAATGCAGATGTGTGTTCCTCTTTATGGGTGTCAGGGCACCTGTATATTCCTGTTTATGGGTGTCAAAGCAGGTTTGTGTGCCTTTTATGGGTGCCAGTGCATGTGTGTGTGCCTGTTTATATGTGTCAGTGCAGGTGAGTGCGCCTGTATATCGATGTCATTGCTGGTGTGTGTGCCTTTTTATGGGTGTCAGTACAGGTGTGTGAGCATCTTTGTATGCTGCAGTGCAGGTGTGTGTGCCTGTTTATATGTGTCAATGTAGGTGTGTGTCCCTATTTATGTTTCAGTGGAGGTGTTGTTCCCTGTTTATATGTGTCAGTGTTGGTGAGTGGGCTTGTTTATCAGTTTCAGTACAGATGTTTACCTGTTTATGGGTGTCAGTGCAGGTGTGTGTGCCTGCTTATATGTGTCACTGAATGTGTGTGCCTATTTATATGTGCCAGTACAGGTGTCTGTACCTGTTTATGGGTGTCAGTCCAGGTATGTGTGCCTGTTCATGGTTGTCAGTGCAAGTGTGTGTGCCTGTTCATGGTTGTCATTGCAGGTGTGTGTTCCTGTTTATGGGTTTCAGGGCAGGTGTGTTTTCCTGTTTATGTGTCAATGAAGGTGTGTATGCCTGTTTATATGTGTCAGTGCATGTGTGTTTGCCTGTTTATATCTGTCAATTCACTTTTGTGTGTCTGATCATATGTGTTACTGAAGGTGTTTGCGCCTGTTTATGGGTGTCAGGGCTGGTGTCTGTGCCTGTATAGATGTGTCAGTACAAGTGTGTGTGCCTGTTTTTATGTGTCAGTTCATGTATGCATGCCTGATCATATGTCTGACTGAAAGTGTGTGTGCCTGTTCATGTGTGTCAGTGGAGGTGAGTGTGCTTGTTTATATGTGTCAGTGCAGATGTGTGTTCCTGTTTGTCGGTTTCAGGGTAGGTGTGTGTTCCTATTTATGGGTGTCAGTGCAGGTGTGTATGCCCTTTATGGGTGTCAGTTCATGTGTGTGTGCCTCATCACATGTGTCATTGCAGGTGTCTTTGCCTTTTTATGGGTATCAGTGCAGATGTATGTGCCTGTTTATCATATGTGTCACTGAAGGTTTGTGTGCCTGTTTATTGGTGTCAGTGCTGGTGTGTGTGCTTGTTTATATGTGCCAGTGTGGGTGGGTGTGCCTGTTTACATGTGTCAGTTCTTATGTGTGTCCTTGGTCATATGTTTAACTGCAGGTGTGTTTGCTTTTTTTGTGTGTAATTGCAGGTGTGTCTTCCGGTTTATGGGTGTCAGTTCTGGTGTGTTTGCCTGCTTATTGGTATCAGTGCAGGTTTGTGTGCCTGTTTATATGTGTCCATCCAGGTGTGTTTCCTTGTTTATGGGTGTCAGTGCAGGTGTGTACCTCTTTATGGGTGTCAATACAGGTGTGTGTGCTTGTTTATATGTGTCAGTGCAGGTGTGTGTTCCTGGTTATATGTATCAGTACAGATGTGTGTTCCTGTTTATGGGTGTCAGGGCAGGTGTGTGGGTCTATTTATGGGTGTCAGTGCAGGTGTGTGTGCTTGTTTATGTGTGTCACTGGACGTTTGTGTGCCTGTTTTTTGATGTCAGTAATGTTGTGTGTGCCTCTTTATATGTATCAGTGCCCGTGGGTGTGTGCTTGTTTATAGGTGTCAGTGAAGGATTTAGGCTGTTTATGGGTGTTGTACAGGTGTGTGTGCCTGTTTATATGTGTCATTTCACATGTGTGTAACTGTTTATGGGTGTCAGTGCAGGTGTGCATGCCTGTTTATATGTGTCATCGCAGGTGAGTGTGCTTGTTTATATATGTCTGTTCACGTGTGTTTGTCCTTGATCATATGTGTTACTGCAGGTTTGTGTGCCTGCCTATGGATTTCAGTGCCTGTTTATATTTGTCAGTTCATGTGTGTGTGTCTGTTTATATGTATCAGTTCATGTGTGTGTCCTTGATCATAAGTGTCACTGCAGGTGTGTGTGCCTGTTTGTGTGTGTAAGTGCAGGTGTGTCTTCCTGTTTATGTCAAGGCAGGTGTGAGTACCTGTTTATGGGTGTCAGTGCAGGTGTGTGTGCCTGTTTATAGTTGTCAGTACAGGTATGTGTGCCTGTTTATATGTGCTGGTACCTCTGTGTTTGCCTCTTTAGATGTATCAGTGCAGGTGTGTTTGCCTGATCATATCTGTCATTGCATGTGTGTATGCCTGTTTGTAGGTTTCAGTGCAGGTGTGCATGCCTGTATATATGTGTCAGTGCAGGTGTGTTTGCCCAGGTATATATGTCAGTGCAAGTATGTGTTCTTTTTTTTTTATGTATCAGTGCAGGTGTGTGTGCCTGTTTATATGTGTTAGTACATCTGTGTTTGCTCTTTAGATATGTCACTGCAGGTGTGTGTTCCTGGTGATATGTGTCAGTTCATATGTATTTGCCTGATCATATGTGTCACTGAAGGTGTTTGTGCCTATTTATGGGTGTCAGTGCAGGTATGCATGCCTGTGTATGGTTGTCATTACAGGTTTGTGTGCATATTGATATGTGTCACTGCAGGTGTGTTGATAGGTGTCACTGAAGATCTGTTTGACTGTTTATGGGTGTCAGTGCATGTGAGTGTTCCTGTTTATGGTGTCATTTCAGGTGTGTGTGCCTGTTTATGGGTTTCAGTACAAGTGTGTGTACATGTTTATGAGTGTCAGTGCCTGTGTGTGTGCCTTTTTATATGTGTCAGTTTAGGTGTTTGTGCCTATTTATATATGCATGTGCAGGTTTGTGTGCCTGTGTATGGGTGTCAGTGCAGGTGTGTGTGCCTGTTTTTTGGTATCAGTACAGGTGTATGCATGTTTCTATGTGGCAGTGCAGGTGTGTGTGCCTGTTTATATGTCAGTGTAGGGATGTGTGTGCCTATTTATATGTGTAAGTTCATGTGTGTGTGCTTAATCATACGTATTACTGCAGGTATGTGTGCCTGTGTGTGGGTGTTAGCCCAGGTGGTGTTCTTGTTTATATGTCAAAGTGCAGGTGTGTGTGCCTGGTAATATGTGTCAGTGCATGTGAGTGTGCCTGTTTACATGTGTCACTGCAGGTGTTTGTGTCTGTTTATGTGCTTAAGTGGAGGTGTGTCTTCCTGTTTATGAGTTTCAAGGCAGGTGGGTGTACCTGTATTTGGGTCTCTATGCAGGGATGTATGCCTTTTTATATGTGTCAGTTCAGGTGTGTTTGCCTGGTTATATTGGTCACTGCAGGAGATAGTGCCTGTATATAAGTGTCAGTGCAGATGTTGGCCTGTTTATATTTGTCAGAGCAGGTGTGTGTGCCTGTATATATGTGTGAGTGCATGTATGTGTGCTTGATTATGAGTGTCAGTGCAGGTGTGTGTGCCTGTTTATATGTGTCACTGAAGTTGTGTGTGTCTGTTTACGGGTGTCAGTGTAGGTGTGTGTGCCTGTTTATAGGTGTCAGTGTAGGTGTGTGTGCCTGTTTATATGTGTCAGTGCATGTGTGTGTGCCTGATTATATGTATCACTCCAGGTGTGTTTCTCTGTTTATTGGTGTCAGTGCAAGTGTGTGTTCCTGTTTATGGGTGTCAATGCAGGTTTCTGTGCCTGTTTATGGTTGTCAGCGCAGGTGTGTGTACCTGTTCATGGGTGTCAATGCAGGTTTCTGTGCCTGTTTATGGGTATCAGCCCAGGCGTGTGTGCCTGTTTATATGTGGCAGTGCATATGTGTGTGCCTGTTTATATGTGTCACTGGATGTGTGTCTGTTTATATATGTCAGTTCATATTTGTGTGCTTGATAATATGTGTTACTGCAGGTGTGTGTGCCTGTTTACAGGTGTCAGTGCAGCTGTGTGACTCTTTATATGTGTCAGTATAGGTGTGTGTGTGCCTTTTTATATGTGTCAGTTCAGGTGTGTGTGCCTGATCATATATGTCACTTCAGGTGTGTGTGCCTTTTTATGGGTGTCAGTGCAGTTTTTTTCTGCCTGCTTGTATGTGTCAGTGCAGGTGTGTGTGCCTGGTTACATATGTCAGTGGATGTGAGTGTACCTGTTTTTATGTGTCAGTTCAGGTGTGTGCACCTGTTCATGGGTGTTAGTGCATGTGTGTTCCTGTATATGGATATCAGTGTGTGTTCTTTTTTTATGGATGTCAATGCAGATGTGTGTGCCAGTTTATGGGTTTCAGTACAGGTGGGTTTGCCTTTTTATGTGTGTCTGTGCAGGTGTGTGTGCCTGTGTGTGGGTGTCAGTCCAGGTGTGTGTGTGCCTGTTTATATGTGTTAGTTCATGTGTGTGTGCCTGATCGTATGTGTCACTGTAGGTGTGTGCCTGTTTTATGTATGAGTGCAGGTTTTTGTGACTGCTTATGGGTTTCACTAAAGTTGTGTGTGTGTCTTTATGAGTGTGAGTGCAGGTGTTTGTGCCTGTGTATGGGTGTCAGTGCTGGTGTGTTTTCCTGTTTATGGATGTAAGTGAATGTGTATGTGCCTGTTTATTTGTGTCAGTTCATGTAGGTGTGTCTGATCATATGTGCTACTGCATGTGTGTGTGCCTGATTCTGTGTGGTAGTTCAGGTGTGTATGCATGTTTATATGTGTCAGTTCATTTGTGTGTGCCTGTTTATATGTGTCATTGCAGGTGTGTGTGCCTGTTTATGGGTGTCAATGCAATGTGTGTGCCTGTTTATATGTGTCAGGGCAGGTCTGTGTGCCTGTTTTTATGTGTCATTTCAGATGTGTTTTTCTGTTTATGCCTGTCAGGGCAGGTGTGTGTTCCTGTTTATATGTGTCAATGCAAGTTTGTGTGCCTTTTTTTGGGTGTCAGTACAGGTATTTGCCTATTTATATTTGTAAGTGCAGGTGTCTGTGCCCGGTTATGTGTCATACATGTGTGTTCCTGTTTTTATGTGTCAGTTCATTTGTGAGGGCCTGATCATATGTGTCACTGCAGGTGTGTGTTCCTGTTTATGGATGTCAGTGCAGGTGTGTGTGTCTGGTTATATGTGTCAGTGCAGATGAGTGTGTCTGTTTATATGTGTCAGTTCATGTGAGTGTTCTTGATCATATATGTCATTGCAGATGTGTGTGCCTGTTTATGTGTGTCAGTGCATGTGTGTCTTCCCCTTTATGGGTGTCAGTCCTGGTCTGTGTGCCTGATTATGGATGTCAGTGCAGGTGTGTGTACCTGTTTATATGTGCCAGAGAGTGTGTGTGTTCCAGTTTATATATGTCAGTGCAGATGTGTACTGGTTTTTGGATGTCAGTGTAGGTGTGTGTGCCTGCTTATGTGTCAGTGCAGGTGTTTGGCTGGTTATATGTGACAGGGCAGGTGTGTGTTCCTGTTTATGTGTTTCATGGGAGGTGTACTCCTGTTTATGGGTGTCAATGCAGGTGTGTGTGCCTGTTTATATGTGTCAGTGCAGTTGTGTTTGCCTGTTTCTGTATGTCAGTGCAGGGCTGTGTTCCTCTTCATGGGTGTCAGTGCAGGTGTGTGTGCCAGTTTATATTTGTCAATTCAGGTGTGTGTGTGCCTGTTTATATGTGCAAGTGCGGGTGAGTGTGCCTGTATATGGGTGTCTTTGCCGGTGCGTGTGCCTGTTTGTGGATGTGAGTACAGGAATGTGTGGATGTTTATATTTGTCAGTGGAGCTGTGAGTGTCTGTTTATATATGACAGTTCAGGTGTGTGCCTGATAATGTATTACTCCTGGTGTGTGTGCCTGTTTATGGATGCCAGTGCTGGTGTGTGATTGTTTATATGTGTCAGTACAGGTGTATGTGCCTGTTTATATGTGTCAGTTCATGTGTGTGTGCCTGTTTATATGTATCAGTTCATGTGTGTCCTTGATTATAAGTGTCACTGCAGGTGTGTGTGGCAGCATATGAATAACATGTCATGTATATCTATTATCATATGTGTTACTTCAGGTGTTTGTGCCTGTTTATGGGTGTCAGTGCAGGTTTGTGTTCATGTCTATGTGTGTCAGTACAGGTGTGTGTGCCTGCTTACATATGTCAGTTCATGTGTGTGTGCCTTATCATATGTGTCACTGCAGGTGTATGTGGCTATTTATATGGTTCAGTGCAGTTGTGTTTGCCTGTTCAAGGGTGTAATTGCAGGTCTGTGTTCCTGTTTATGGGTGTCATTGCAGGTGTGTGTGCCTGTGTATGGGTGCCAGTACACGTGAGTGTGCCTGTTTCTGTGTCAGTTCATGTGTGTGTGCCTGATCATATGTGTTACTGCATGTGTGTGTGCCTGTTTATGGGTGTCAGTGCAGATTTATATTCCTGTTTATGGGTGCCAGGGTAGGTGTGTGTTCCTGTTTATGGGTGTCAATGCAGATGTGTGAGACTTCACTGAAGGTGTGTGCCTGTTTAAACATGTCAATTCATATGTGTGTGTGCCTGATCATATGTGTCAATGGATATGTGTGTCATTGTAGGTGTGTGTGACTGTTTATATGTATCAGTGCAGGTGTGTGTCTGTTTATTTGTGTCAGTTCATGTGTGTGTGCCTAATCATATGTGTCACTGCAGGTGTATGTGCCTGTTTATTGATGTTAGTGAAGGTGTGTGTGCCTGTTTATATGTGTCAATGCAGGTGTATGCTGGGTTATATTTGTCAGCTTATGTGTGTGCCTCATCATATATGTCAATGCAGGTGTGTTTGCCTGTTCATGTGTGTCAGAACAGGTGTATGTTCCTGTTTACAGGTGTCAGTGCAGGTGTGTGTGCCTGTTTATATGTGTCATTTCAGGTGTGTGCCTGTTTCTATGTGCAAGTTCAGGTATTGTGCCTGAATATGGGTGTAATTTCAGGTGTGTGTGCCTGTTTATGGGTGTCAGTGCAGATGTGTTTCCCTGTTTATATGTGTCAGAACAGGTGTGTGTGCTTATTTATATGTCACTTCATTTGTGTGTGCCTGATCATATGTGTCACTGAAGGTGTGTGTGCATATTTATATGTGTAAGTGCAGGTGTGTGTGCCTGTTCATGGATGTCAGCATATATGGGTGTCAAGGAAAGTGTGTTTTCCTTTTCATTGGTTCAATGCAGGTGTGTGTGCCTTTTTTATATGTGTCAGTTCATGTGTGTGTGCATGTGTGTGTCTGATCATAAGTATCAGTGCTGGTGTGTGTGCATGTTAAAGGGTGTCACTACAGGTGTGGGAACCTATATATGGTTGTCTCTGCAGTGTCATATGTGTTACTGCAGATGTGTGTGTCTGTTTATATGTGTCAGTTCATGTGTGTGGCTGATCATATGTGTCATTGCAGGTGTGTGCACCCGTTTATGTGTCAGTGCACATGTGTGTGCCTGTTTATATGTGTAAGAGCAGGTGTGTGTGCCTCTTTACATGTGTTAGTGCAGGTGTGTGTGCTTGTTTATGGGTGTCAGTGAAGGTGAGTGCCTGTTTATGGGTATCAGTACAGGTGTGTGTGCTTGTTTATATGTGGCAGTGCAGATGTATGTGCCTGACGATGTGTGTAAGTGCAGGTATGTTTGCCACTTTATATGTCAGTGCAGGTGTATGTCCATGTTTACATGTGTCAGTGCAGGTGTGTTTGCCTGTCTTTGGCTGTCAGTGCAGGTGTGTGTTCCTGGTTTTAAATGTCAGTGTTGGTGTGTGTCCTGTTATGGGTGTCATGTCATGTGTTTTCCTGTTTGTGTGCATGTTTGTATGTGTCAGTACAGGTGTGTACCTGTTTATATGTGAAAGTGAAGATGAATGTGCCTGTATATGGGTGTCATGGAAGGTGTGTATGCCTGCTTATGGGTGCCAGTACAGGTATGTGTGCTTGTTTATGAGTGTCAGTACAGGTGTGTGTGCATGTTTGTATTTGGCAGTGCAGGTGTGTGTGCCTGTTTACCTGTGTCAGTGCAGGTGTGTGTGCCTGTATATATTTGTCAGTTCATGTGTGTGTGTGCCTGATGATATGTGTTAATGCAGGTATGTGTGTCTGTGTATGGTGTCAGTACAGGTGTGTGTACCTGTTCATAGATGTCAGTGCATGTGTGTGTCCCTGTTTATATGTGTCAGTGCAGTGTGTGTTCCTCTTTATCGGTGTCAGTACATGTGTTTGTACATGTTTCTATGTGGCAGTGCAAGTGTGTGTGCCTGTTTATATTTGTAAGTGCAGGTGTGTACCTTTTTATATGTGTCAGTGCAGGTGTGTGTGCTTGATCATATGTGTAACTGCAGGTATGTGTGCCTGTGTATGTGTGTCAGTGAAGGTGTGTGTTTCTGTTTATATGTGTCAGTGCAGGTGTGTGTCCCTGTTTATATGTATCAGTGCAGGTGTGTTTGCCTGTTTTGGGGTGTCAGTGCAGGTGTGTGTTCCTGTTTGTAGTGTGTCCATGTGTGTCCTGTTTATGGGTGTCATTGTAAGTATGTTTTCCTGTTTATGGGTGTCAATACATGTGTGTGTGTGCCTGTTTATGAGTGTCACTACACATGTGTGTGTCTGTTTATATGTGTCAGTGCAGGTGTGTGTGCCTGTTCATGTGCCAATTCACATGTGTGCCTGATCATGTGTCACTGCATGTGTGTGTGTGTCTGTTTATATGTGTCAGTGCAGGTGTCTGTGCCTGTTTATGTGTCAGTACATGTGTGTGTGTGCTGTTTTTATGTGTCAATTCATGTGTGTGTGCCTGATCATATATGTCACTGCAGGTATGTGCCTGTTTACGTGTGTCAATGCAGGTGTGTGTGCCTGTTCATATGTGTCTATGCAGATGTGTGTTCCTGTTTATGGGTGCCAGTGCAGGTGTTTGTTCCTGTTTACAGGTGTCAATGCAGGTGTGTGTGACTTTTACGTGTATCAGTTCAGATATATGTGCCTGTATATATGTGTCAGTGCAGGTGTGTGTACCTGTTTATGTGTCAGTTCATGTTTGTGTGCTTCATCATTTGTGTCATTGGAGGTGTGTATTTCTATTTCTGTGTGTCAGTGTAGGTATATGTGACTGTTTATATGTGTCACTGCAGGTGTGTGTTCCTGGTTATATGTGTCAGTGGATGTGAGTGTGCCTGTTTATATGTGTAGGTTCATGTGTGTGTTCCTGTTAATGTATGTCAGTGCTGGTGTGTGTGCCTGTTCATATCTGTCAGTACAGGTGTTTATGCCTGTTTATATTTGTCAGTTCTTGTGAGTGTGCCTGCTCATATGTTTCAGTGCAGGTGTGTGTGCCTGTTTCTGGGTGTCACTACAGGTGTGTGTACCTGTTTCTTCATGTCAGTGCAGGTGTGTGTGCCTGTTTATAAGGGTCAGTTCAGGTTTATATGCCTGCTTATATGTGAAAGTGCAGGTGAGTGTGCTTGTACATGGGTGTGATTGCAGGTCTGTGTGCCTGATAATGTGTGTTACTACAGGTGTGTGTGCATGTTTGTATGTGGCAGTGCAGATGTGTGTGCCTGTTTATATGTATCAGTGAAGGTGTGTGTCCCTGTATATGTGTGTCAGTGCAGGTGTGTGTTTGATATCATATGTGTTACTGCAGGTATGTGTGCCTGTGTATGGGTGTCAGTGCAGTTGTTTGTGCCTGTATATGTATGTCATTGGAATTATTTGCGCCTGTTTATGTGTGTCACTGCAGGGGTATGTGGCTGTTTATGTATGTTTGTGCAGGTGTGTGTGTCTGTTAACATGTGTCATTTCATGTGTGTGTCCTTGATAATATGTGTCATTGCAGGTGTGTGTGCCTGTTTTTATGTGGCAATGCATGTGTGTGTGCCTGTTTATATGTTTCAGTTCATGTGTGTGCCTTATCATACGTGTCAGTGCAGTTGTGTGTTCCTGTTTATGGGTGTCAGTTCAGGTCTGTGTGCCTGTTTATATGTGTCAGTGCCGAGGTGTTTTCCTGTTTATCTGTGTCAGGGCAGGTGTGAGTTCCTGTTTATGGGTGCCTGTTTATCAGTGTCAGTGCAGGTGTCTGTGTCTGTTTATATGTCAGGACAGGTTTATATGGCTCTTTATATGTGTCATTTCATGTGTGTGTGCCTGATTATATGTGTCACTGCAGGTGTGTGTGCCTGATTATGGGGGTCAGTGTAGGTGTGTGTGCCTTTTTATATGTGTCAGTGCAGATGTGTGTGCCTGTTTATGTGTCAGTTCAGGTGTGTGCCTGATCATATATATTACTGTAAATGTGTTTTCCTATTTATGTGTTTCAGTGAAGGTGTGTGTGCCTGTGTATGGGTTTCAGTACAGGTGTGTGTGCCTGTTTATATGTGTGAGTCCATGTGTGTGTGCTTGATCTTATGTGTAACTGAAGGTATGTGTGCCTGAGTATATGTGTCAGTTCAGGTGTGTGTTCCTGTTTATAGGTGTTAGTGCAGGTGTGATTGCCTGTTTTTGGGTATCAGTGCAGGTATGTGTTCCTATTTGTAGTGTCAGTGTCAGTGTGGGTCCTGTTTATGGGTGTCATGGCACGTGTGTTTTCCTGTTTATATGTGTCAGTGCAGGTGTGTGTGCCTGTTCATATGTGTCAGTTCACGTGTGTGAGCCTGATCATATGTGTCACTGCATATGTGTGTGTGTCTGTTTATATGTGTCATTGAAGGTGTCTGTGCCTGTTTATGTGTCAGTACATGTGTGTGTGCCTGTTTTTATGTGTCAATTCATGTGTATATGTCTGATCATCTATGTCACTGCAGGTGTGTGTGCCTGTTTAAATGTGTCGGTGCACATGCATGTTCCTGTTTATGGGTGCTAGGTCAGGTGTTTGATCGTGTTTACGGGTGTCAATGCAGGTGTGTGTGAGTTTTATGTGTGTCAGTTCAGGGTATGTGTCTGTATATATGTGTCAGTGCAGGTGTGTGTGCCTGTTTATATGTGTCAGTTCATGTGTGTGTGCCTCATTATATGTGTCACTGCAGGTGTTTATGTCTTTTTCTGGGTGTCAGTGTACTTGTATGTGCCTGTTTATATGTGTCAGTGCAGGTGTTTGTGCCTGGTTATAAGTGTCAGTGGATGTGAGTGTGCCTGTTTATATGTGTTAGTTATATGTGTTAGTTCATGTGTGTGTGTGTGCCTGATCATATGTATCAATTCAAGTGTGTGTGCCTGTTTATGTGTGTCAGTTCAGTGTATTGTGTCCATTTATATGTGTCACTGCAGGTGTGTGCCTGTTTATATGTGTCTGTACAGGTGTTTGTGCCTGTTTATGGGTTTCAATGAAATTGTGAGTGCATCTTTATGGATGTGAGTGCAGGTGTTTGTGCCTGTTTATGGGTGTCAGTGCTGATGTGTTTGTCTTTTTATATGTGTCAGTGCAGATGTGTGTCCCTGTTTATGGGTGTCAGTGCAGGTGTGCATACATGTTTCAGCTTTTCAGTACAGTGTTGTTTATGGGTGTCAGTAAAGGTGTGTGTGTGCCTGTTTATATGTGTCAGTGCAGGTGTGTTTTCCTGTATATGGTTGTCATTGCAGGTGTGTATTAATGTTTATTGGATTCATGGCATGTATGTTCCAGTTTATGGGTGTCAATGCAGGTGTGTGTGCCTGTTCATGTGTGTCAGTACTGGTGTGTGTGCCAGTTTATGGGTGTCAGGGCAGATGTGTGTGCCTGTTTATATGTCAGTGAAGGTGTGTGTGCCTGTTTTTATGTATCAGTTCATGTGTGTGTGCCTGATAATTGTCATTGCAGATGTGTGTGCCAGTTTATAAGTATCAGTGCAGATGTGTGTTCCTAGCTTTGGGTGTAAGGACAGGTCTGTGTTCCTGTTTATGGGTGTCAGTACAGGTGTGTGTGCCTGTTTAATGGGGGAGTGCATATGTGTGTGCCTGTTTATGTGTGTCAGTTCAGGTGTGTTTGTCTGTTTATATGTGTCATTTCATGTGTGTGTGCCTGAAAATGTGTTACTGCAGGTGTACCTGTTTATGGGTGACAATGCAGGTGTGTGACTGTGTATACATGTCAGTACAGGTGTATGTGCCTGTTTATATGTGTCAGTTCATGTGTATGTGCCTGCTCATATGTGTCACTGAAGGTGTGTGTGCCTTTTTATGGGTGTCAGGGCAGGTGGGTGTTCCTGGATATAGGTGTCAGTACAGATGGGTGTGTCTGGTTATATGTGTCAGTGCATGTGATGGTGTCTGTTTATATCTGTCAGTTCAAGTATGTGTGCCATATCACATTTGCCACTGATCATATGTGTTGCTGAAGGTGTCTGTGCCTGTTTATGGGTGTCAGTGAAGCTCTGTGTGCTTGTTTATATGGGTCATTACAGGTGTGTTGCCTGATTATATGTGTCAGGTCTTGTGTGTGTGCCTGATCATATGTGTCACTGCAGGTGTGTGTGCCTTTTTATATGTGTCAGTGCAGGTGTGTTTGCCTGTATATGGATGTCAGTGCAGATGTGTGCTCCTGTTTATGGGTGTCATTGCAAGTGTGTGTTCCTGTTTATGGATCAATGCAGGTGTGTGTGCCTGCTTATTGGTGTCAGTACAGGTGTATGTGCCTGTTTATGTGTGTCAATGCAGGTGTGTTTGCCTGTGTATTGGTGTCAGTACAGGTGTGTTTGCCTGTATATATGTGACAGTTCATATGTGTGTGCCTGATCATATGTGTCACTGCAGGTGTGTGTGCCTGTTTACATGTGTCAGTGCAGGTGTGTGTGCCTCATTTACTGCAGGTGTGTGTGCCTGTTTACATGTGTCAGTGCAGGTGTGTGTGCCTCTTTATATATGTCAGTGCAGGTGTGTGTGTGCCAGTTTATGTGTCAGTTCATGTGGTTGTGCCTGATAATGTGTCACTGCAGCTGTGTGTGCATGTTTATGGGTGTCAGTGCAGGTCTGTGTGCCTGTTTATATGTGTCAGTTCAGATGTGTGTTCCTGTTTGTGGGTGTCAGGGAAAGTGTGTGTTTCTGTTTATGGGTGTCAATGCAAATTTGTATGCCTGTTTCTGGGTGTCATTACAGGTGTGTGTGCCTGTTTTATGTGGCAGTACAGATGTGTGTGCCTGTTTATATATGTTAGTGAAGATGTGTGGGCCTGTTTATATGTGTCAGTTCATGTGTGTGTACCTGATAATATCTGTTACTGCAGCTGTCAGTGCCTCTTTATGGTTGTCAGTTCATGTGTGTTACTGTTTATATGTATCAGTACAGGTGTGTCTGTCTCTTTATATGTCAGCTCATGTATGTGTGCTTGATCATATGTGTCACTGCAGATGTGTGTGCTTGTTTATGTGTGTCAGTGCAGGTGTGTATGCCTGTTTATATGTGTCAGTACAGGTATGTTTGCCTGTTTATGGGAGTCAGTGCAGGTGTGTGTTCCTTTGTCATGGAAGGTGTGTGTTTGTGTGCCTGGTTATATGTGTCAGTGCAAGTGAGTGTGCCTGTTTATATGTGTCAGTTCATGTGTGTGTGCTTTATCACATGCATCACTGCAGGTGTGTGTGCCTCTTTATATGTGTCAACCAGGTGTTTGTGCCTTTTTATGTGTGTCAGTTCATCTGTGTGTATCTAATCATATGTGTCACTGCAGGTGTGTGTGTGTGTGTGTGCCTGTTAATATGTGTCAGTGCATGTGTGTGTGTCTGTCCACACATGTCAGTGTTAGTGTGTGTTCCTGTATATTGGTGTCACTTCAGGTGTGTGTGCCTGTTTATATATGTCAGTGGAGCTGTGTGTGCCTGTTCATGTGTCAGTTCATGTGGGTGTGCCTGATCACATGTGTGTGTGCAAGTTTATATGTGTTAGTGCAGGTGTGTGTGTCTTTTCACACGTGTCAGTGCATGTGTTTGTTCCTGTATATGGGTGTCAGTGCAGGTGTGCTTTCCTGTTTATGGGTGTCAATGGAGGTGTATGTGCTTGTTTATCTGTGTCAGTGCAGATGTGTGCCTGTTTATATGTGTCAGTGAAGGATTTTGTGCCTGTTTATGGGTGTCAATCCAGGTGTGTGTGTCTATGGGTGTGAGTGCAGGTGTTTTTTCCTGTTTATGGGTGTCAGTGCTGGTGTGTTTGCCTTTTTAAATGTGTCAGTTCTGGTGTGTGTGTCTGTTTATGGGTGTCAGTGCAGGTTTGTGTCCCTGTTTATTGGTGTCAATGCAGGTGTCAGTACAAGTTTAGGGTTGTCAGTACAGGTGTTTGTACTGCTTTATGGGTGTCAGTGAAGGTATAGTTGCCTGCTCATATGGGTTAGTGCAGGTGTGTGTGCCTCTTTATGGATATCAGTACAGGTGTGTGTGCATGTTTGTATGTATCAGTTCAGGTGTGTGTGCCTATTTATATGTGCAAGTGTAGGTGAGTGTGACTGTATATGGGTGTCATTGTAGGTGTTTGTGCCTGTTTTGGGGTGTCAGCACAGGTGTGTGTGCCTGTTTATATGTGTCAGTGCAGGAGTTTGTGCCTGTTTATTGTTGTCACTGCAGGTATGTGTGCCTCTTTATGGGTGTGAGTTCAGGTGTTTGTACCTACTTATGGGTGTCAATGTTGGTGTATTTGCCTTTTCATATGTGTCAGTACAGGTTTGTGTGTTGGTTTATGGGATTCAGTGCAAGTGTGTGTTCCTTTAATGGGTGTCTATGCAGGTGTCTATACATGTTTAGGGTTGTAAGTACAGCTGTTTGTACCTGTTGATGGCTGTTAGTGAAGGTGTCTTTGCCTGTTTATGTGTCACTGCAGGTGTTTGTTCCTTTTTCTGGAGAGACACACAGAGAGACAGAGAGAAAGGGAGAGGAACACATATAGAAATGGGTGCACCCTCAGCGTTTCAGCTGCTGCAAACAAAATCAAGATGTGTGCGCCCCTTTGTGGAAAAGTGCAGCATTGTGCCCTTGCATCACTTTGCATCTGGCTAAGCATGGGACCTGGAGATTGGAACCAGCATTCTTAGGCTTAGGAGGCAGCAGTGTAAAAAGCTAAGCCATCTCTCCAGCCCTGTGTTCCTGTTTAAGTGTCAGTGTAGGTGTGTGTCCTGTTTATGGGTGTCATGGCAGGTGTGTGTTCCTGTTTATGGGTGTCAATGCAGGTGTGTGTGTCTGTTTAGTGGTGTCACTACACTTGTGTGTGCCTGTTTATATGTGTCAGTGCAGATGTATGTTCCTGTTTATGTGTCAGTACAGGTGTGTGTGCCTGATCATTTGTTTCACTGCATGTGTGTGTGCCTGTTTATGGGTGTCAGTGCAGGGATGGGTGTCTGTTTATATGTGTCAGTGCAGGTGTCTGTGACTGTTTATGTGTCAGTACAGGTGTGTGTGCCTGTTTTTATGTGTCAGTTCATGTGTGGGTACCTGATCATATGTCTCACTGCAGGTGTGTGTGCCTGTGTATGTGTGTCAGTGCAGGTGTGTTTGCCTGTTTATATGTGTCAGTGCAGATGTGTCTTCCTGTTTATGGGTGCCAGGGCAGGTGTGTGTTCCTATTTATGGGTGTCAATGCAGGTGTGTGTGCCTTTTATGGGTGTTAGTGCAGATGTGTCTGCCTGCTTATGTGTCAGTGCAGGTGTGTGTGCTTGTGTATGGCTGTCAGTACAGGTGTGTTTGCCTGTATATGTGTCAGTTCATGTGTGTGTGCCTGATCATAAGTGTCACTGCAGGTATGTTGGCCTGTGTATGGGTGTCAGTGCAGGTGTGTGCCTGTTTATGTGTGTCAGTCCAGTGGTATGTGCCTGTGTATGGGTGTCAGTACATGTATGTGTGCCTGTTTATGGGTGTCAGTGCAGGTATGTGTACCTTTGTCATGGAAGGTGTGTGTTTGTGTTTTGGGGTGTCTCCTGAGTCCTCCGGCAGGTAGGGCTGAAGAAGGAGCCAGTCCAGCCAGTCCCTTCTTGGGGCTGAGCAGGATGGTGAGTGTCGATGACCCAGAACCCCCTCCTCCAAGGCACCAGAGAGAAAAAAGCACTGGGTCGGGAGTCTTGTTGAATCAGGATCTTGTTTCATTGTAGTAGGAAGGTGTTCATATAGCATTGAGAAAGAGGGTCGGGTCTCAGAATGAGAAAAAGGTGTAGGGGCCAATAGTATTTCACCACATTAGCAGTAGCTGGGCGGAGGAAGTTTTGGCTTAGGTCTTGCTGAGTCACTCCTAAGTGGGAGTAATAGGCCAAATACAGGTTGCCAAACTCTAGCCAGGCTCAGGAAGTTCCACTGGGCCTCACACCTGGGCCTCTTAGGGCCCAACATCTCCCCTGTCTTAGGTTGTCCCCCTCTGGGGATCTTACCTGTCACTGGGTACCATGCCTCCAGCCTGTCAAAAATCCACTCCATGACCTGTCTTAGGTTGTCTCAGCCTGTCTGAGATCTTACCCATCATTGGTTCGATGGAGGGCGGGGGAGGGACAGTTGGAGGACAGCCAGTCAGAGGAAGAGCCCGGCTCCTGAGTTGCAAGCCTGTGGTAATGTATTTAAACCTGATGAAGTTTAATTGCCTCTAGCCATTGGTGAATGAATTGTGTAATCTTATTAATTACACAGTGCCTGACAGTGACGATAAGAAGGAGAAGGAGGGGTCAGAGGAGAAGCAGAAGGTAGGGTAAGAAGCCATGTAAGCCCGTCCACAGTGGGTTGTCTTGGATGTCCCCTCTCCTCTGCAAATCTTCCTGGAGCTTTTTGATTTTGTCCTGAATGATTCTAGATCTATTGGCTTAAAAACAGCACTTTTCCTGTAAGACCTGGGGAAGAAACAGAGGCACAGTTCTCAGGAGTGGAACACTCCCTGAAGAGGTGATTGTCATTGTCCCCTTGTTGGGGTAAATATTTTAGGTCTCTTGTTGGTACTCAAATGGGTCTTTTTTCCTCTTGAGGGAAGACACATCTAAACCCTCTCCCTGCTGTGAGGAGGGGGTCTGATCCTCTCCAAGCCCCAGTCAATGGATCCCTCCATTTGACCCAGATGGAGCTGTAAGTAATAGCTGAGGTCCAATGTTTTTGAAAAGGGGACAAGTGTCTATCTTCTTTAGAAAAATTTAAAATATTTAGGGTTAATAATGCCTTTTTTAGTTGGTCATGTGGGGGTAAGGATTCCCCCTTTTGTTTTTGTAATTGAGACTTGAGAGTTTGATTATATCTTTCCATGATGGCCTGGCCCCACGGGTTATACAGGATGCCTGTGGAATGTGAGATTTTCCAGGTTTGGAGAAAATCTATAAAGACCATACTTACAAAGTAGAGGCCATTATCAGTTTTGACTTGATCTGGCAATCCAGGGGTGGCAAAGCATTGAAGCATATGGCTAATAGCATGTTTAGTTTTTTCCCCGGCCTGTGCCAATGCCCAGCAAACATGGGAGAAAGTATCAACTGAGAGAAAAATATATTTAAGTTTTCCAAATGGAGAATAGTGTGTAATGTCAATTTGCCAAAGGTGATTAGGGCATAGCCCTCAAGGATTGGCTCCTGTAGTTTGAAGAGGAGGTACCTGGAGGAAAGGCTGACAGGTTTTGCAAGTTCGGACAATTTTTTTAAGGTCCTTGCCTGGCACATGGGGATATTTATGTTTAAGGCCCCTCCAATTTATGTGGGTTAATAAGTGGAAGCGTGTAGCTTCTGAGACTGTATTACATTGAGGCTGAGAGGCCAGTTTGTCAGCCAAATCGTTTCCTTTAGAGAGGAATCCTGGTAAATTTTGATGGCCTCTGAAATGTTGAAGAAAAAAGGGGTTAATCATTTGTTTAAGTAGGAAGCAGGCTTGAATCATCAAGGGGGTGATTGGGTTGGAGTCCAGTCTAATATGGGCCTCAACTAGGTTGGGTAACAGGTTTACAACATAAAAGCTGTCAGAAAACAAGTTAAATGGCTCCTGAATAGTGCAAATAGTCTTTGAATTGTGATGACCCTTTGGCCTCATGGGAGATTGACTTTATGGGCATAGGCTCTTCTCCCTGCCTCAGGGAAGGGTAAACAACTAGGGAAGCTCCCAAGCACCCCCCATCGGTGAACATGGTAAGAAAGTCAGGGTTGGGGTTAGATAGAAAAAGCCTGGGTGGTCTCCACTCCAACCTAGAGAAGGAGCTCATCCATTTATGAGGACCATAGTGACAATCAACTATACCCAGAAACCACTCGAGGGCCATAGCAACCCTGTTGTTATTTCTCTGAAGCCAAGTGAAGTCTGTTACCTTAAAGGGGGTGACAATAAAATGCGGCTCAGTGTCAAACAATCGGACAGAGGTGTCCCTGCCCTTGATAATGCAATCTGCAGTCTGGTTAGTTATAGAGTAAACTCTGGGGACCCCACCAATGGAGAGCTGAATCCATTGGATGGGTTTGCCTTCCTGGGCTAACAGCATAGTGCATAATGTTTCCCCAGAGAAAATATAGAGGGAAATAGGTAAGTTAGGATCAAACCTCTTTAGGGTAGCAGTATCTATAGCCTGTTGGACCCTATGTAGAATTTGTTCATGAAGAGGAGGCAAGGTTATCTGAGAGGAGAGAGTAAGGCCCTTTAAGAGGTCAAACAAAGGGGACAGTTCCTCAGTAGTTATGGGTATCCAAGGCCTCATCCAATTAATTTCCCCCAGCACCTTCTGGAGTTGAGGCAAAGTATAGAATTTTTGAATATGGAGTTGGGGTTTGACAGGAGAGACAGTATCAAGGAATAACATGGAGCCCAAAATCTTGAAGGGAGGGGCAGTCTGAATCTTTTCTGGAGCCACTTTAAAATCATTGGCCTATAAAATGGCAAGGCATTTGGCAGTGAGGTCTTGGAGACCAGACAGGTTGGAATGACCTAAAATAATATCATCATATAAATGTAGAATAAAATATTAGGATGATTAATCAAGAAAAGATATGAGACATGTAATACTGACAAATGGGGGGGGCTGTTAGCCATGCCTTGAGGTAAGATGGTCCTTAGGTCTGGTCCACGAAAGTTTGTTGAGGGTATGGAAAACGTAAATTTTTCTACATCATCTGGATGTAATGGAATATAGAAAAAACAATCTTTAATATCAATAATGGTTAAGTAATGGGTGTTGGGAATGGCTGGAATCCAAGGGAGCCCTCTCTGGGGGTCCCAAAAGGCATCATGTAAAAGTCTCCAAGAGCCATTAGGCTTCTTTATAACAAAAACCGGGGAGTTCCAAGGACTTGTTGAAGGCTGCACATGTCCTGAAGCCAATTGTTGTTTAACAAGTAAATGAAGTTGTTTTAGTTTAGGGTAGGTATAGGCCACTGCTCAACCCATACGGGGTCCCCAGGCACCCATTGAATTTTAGGTACTGGGGGGCTAGATGGAACATTTGGTGTAAACGTCTAGCTTGTTCTAAGGGTGGCAAGGAGGAGACGGCAATAAATTTGTCTACCTGCGAATTCCCATCAGCAATAAAGTCAGGCAGACCAGTGTATGAGTGAATGTGCTCAATAAGTTTGAAGGTGGATGGCCCATTGTATGTAAAAGGACCTGTTCAAAGTAAGAGTCAATGCCAGATTCCTGTTCTGCCTTATGGATATGAGCCAGATCAGAAAGGGGGTGGGGTACCTGGGCCTGGATGTTGCCTCTGGCCCTACCTTAATGGGAAGGTGGAGAAGGGTGGGGCAATGATGCGTGTTAGCATACTGGCAGCTGCCTGGGTGTGTCCAGGATGGATCAGGCCGAGGCCCTTCCAAGGGTAAATAGGAGGAGGGATGGCTGTGAGCACGATTGCCACAGGTGGCAGCTACGGGCTGAAAAGGCAGCAGTCCGGTGGCAGTTTGGGTGCAGCCTTGGGAGGGTCGAGATTTTAAGAGCCAGTTTCAGTTTTTCCTTACAGCTTTTGTTATGGGCAGAAATGACTTTCTCCACTGAAAAGCCTTTAAGGCTGGCAATTATGGCAAGGAGGATTGAACTAATCCATGGGGCTAAAACAAGAGTTTTGTCCCCAAAGCCATGGATGTCCTTTTGCACTTTTAAGCCACATTGCAGGAGGAGTATCCGTAAAATCAGGGCAACAGCAATACACACGAGTACAACACAAGCACAAAGGCCCAAAAAATAGCTAAATATGCTGCAGAATTAAGTTCAGATTTAGATCCATGATGGCCAGACGAGCCTGTGTCCTTAGGGGATGGCTTGATGATACCAAACTCAGTACAGATGGGAGCAGATCTTCCCAACAGGTTTGTTCTGTCTTCCAGGATGGAGCCCCCACTCAAATGAGGTGACAAAATGCTTCGAGTCTCTTCCAGGTCTGCCCACACGGTGTGTCCACCAGGAACGTATGACCTGTTCAGAAATACAGGCTCCGCAGATGTGGCTTGCCGGCAACCCGAAAGTGAAAAGAAAGAGAAAGGGAACAAAAAGATGTTGATAAGCAAGCACAGGTTACAAAAGCAAAGGTCAGAACATTAGATATGAAGACTGCCTCATAACTTATGAGGGTACACTCACCTGCAGACCGATTGGCCTATCAGAGTTCTTCCATAGGCAGGAGAGAGAGTTTCTCACATGGGGAACAGTCTGCCGGGTCCTCCAGCAGGTAGGGCTGAAGAAGGAGCTGGTCCAGCCAGTCACTTCTTGGGGCTGAGCAGGATGGTGAGTGTCGATGACCCAGATCCCCCCCTCCAAGGCACCGGAGAGAAAAACACACTGGTTCGGGAGTCTTGTTGAAGCAGGATCTCGTTTTATTGTAGTAGGAAGGTGTTTATATAGCATTGAGAAAGAGCATGGGGTCTCAGGATGCTATAATGTTGTAGGGGCCAATAGTATTTCACCACGTTAGCAGGAGCTGGGTGGAGGCAGTTTTGGTTAGGTCTTGCTGAGTCACTCCTAAGTGGGAGTAATAGGCCAAAGACAGGTCACCAAATTCTCTAGCCAGGCTCAGGAAGTTCCACTGGGCCTCATGCCTGCGCCTCTTAGGGCCCAACAGGTGTCAAAGCAGGTGTGTGTGCCTGTTTATGTGTGTCATTGCAGGTGTGTGGGCTTGTGTATGAGTGTCAGTACAGGTGTGTCTGCCTGTTTATATGTGTCATTTCATGTGTGTGTGCCTGATCATATGTATCACTGAAGCTGTGTGTGCCTGTTTATGGGTGTCAGTGCAGATGTGTGAGCCTGGTTATATGTGTCAGTTCACATGAGTGTGCCTGTTTATATGTGTCAGTTCATGTGTACGTGCCTGATCATATGTGTCACTGCAGATATGTGTGCCTGTTTATGGGTGTCAGTGGATGTGTTTGTCTGTTTTTATGCATCAGTACAGATGCATTTGCCTATTTTTATGTTAGTTCATGTGTGTGTGCCCGTTTATAGGTGTCTGTGAAGGTCTGTGTGTCAGTTTATATGTGTCAGTTCATGCATGTATGTCAGATCATGTGTGTTACTGCAGATGTGTGTGCTTTTGTATGGGTTTCAGTGCAGGTTTGTGTGAGTGTTTATATATGTCATTACAGGTGTGTGTGCCTGTTTATATGTCTCAGTTCATGTGTGTGTGCCTGATCATGTGTCACTGCAGGTGTGTGTGCCTGCTTATATGTGCCCTTGCAGGTGTGTGTGTCTGTTCACACATGTCAGTGAAGGTGTCTGTTCCTGTATATGGGAGTCAGTTCAGGTGTGTGTGCCTGTTTATATATGTCAGTGGAGCTGTGTGTGCCTATTCATATGATTCAGTTGATGTGTGTGTACCTGATAACATGTGATACTGCAGCTATCTATGCCTGTTTATGGGTGTGAGTACAGGTATGTGACTGTTTATATGTATCAGTACAGGTGTGTGTGCCTCTTTATATGTGTCAGTTCATGTATGTTTACTGATCATATGTGTCACGGCAGGTGTGTGCTTGTTTATCTGTGTCAGTGCAGATATGTGCCTGTTTATATGAGTCAGGTCATGTGTGTGTTTCTGACCATAAGTATTACTGCAGGTGTGTGTGTGCCAGTTTATGGGTGTCACTGCATGTGTGTGTCTGTATATATGTGTCAGTTTAGTTGTGTTTGCCTGTTTTTGAATGTCAGTGCAGGTGTGTGTTCCTGTATATGGGTGTCATGGCAGGTGTGTATTCATGTTTATGGGTGTCAATTCAGGTGTATGCCTGTTAATGGCAGTCAGTACAGGTGTGTGTGCCTGTTTATCTGTCAGTGCAGATGTGTGTGCTGTGTATGTGTGTCAGTACAGGTGTGTGTGCCTGTTTATATGTCATTTCATCTGTGTGTGCCTGATCATATGTATCACTGAAGCTGTGTGTGCCTGTTTATAGGTGTCAGTGCAGGTGTGTGTGCCTGTTTATGGGTGTCAGTACACGTGTGTGTGCCTGTTCATATGTGTCAGTTCATCTGTGGGTGCCTAATCATATGGGTCACTGCAGGTGTATGTGCCTGTTCATATGTCTCATTGCAGGTGTGTGCTCCTGGATATATGTGTAAGTACAGGTGAGTATGCCTGTTATATGGGTCAGTTCATGTGTGTATGCCTGATCATATGTGTCACTCCATATCTCTTTGCCTGTTTATATGTGACAGTACAGTTGTATGTGCCTGTTTTTATGTGTGAGTTCATGTGTGTGTGCCTGATCAAAGGTGTCACTGTAGGTGTGTGTGCATGGTTATATGTGTGAGTTCATGTGTGTGTGCCTGATCCTATATGCCACTGCATTTGTGTGTGCCTGTTTATAGGTGTCAGTGCAGGTGTGTGTCCCTGTTTATATGTGTCAGTGCAGGTGTGTTTACCTGTTTATGGGTGTCAGTGCAGGTGTGTGTTCCTGTTTTTCAGTGTCAGTGTAGGTGTGTGCCCAGTTTGTGGGTGTTATGGCATGTGTGTTTTCCTGTTTATGGGTGTCAATGCAGGTGTGTGTGCCTGTTTTTGGGTGTAACTACAGGTGTTTGTGCCTGTTTAAATGTTTCAGTGAAGAAGTGTGTGCCTGTTATATATGTCAGTTCATGTGTGTATGCCTGCTCATATGTATCACTGCATGCGTGTGTGCCTCTTTATATGTGTCAGTACACATGTGTGTGCCTGTTTTTATGTGTCAGTTAATGTGTGTGTTTGTGTGCCTGATCATGTTTCACTGGAGGTGTGTGTTCTTGGTTATATGTGTCAGTGCATGTGAGTGTGCCTGTATATATGTGTCAGGTCATGTATGTGTGCCTTACCATATGTGTCACTGCAGATATGTGTGCCGGTTTTGGGGTGTCAGTGCAGATTTGTGTCACTGTTTATGTATGTGAGTGCAGGAGTGTGTTCCTGTTTATGGGTGTCATGGAAGGTGTGTGTTTGTGTTTATGGGTGTCAATGCAGGTGTGTGTGCCTGATTATGGGTGCCATTATAGGTGTGTGTGCCTGTTCATGTGTGTCCTTGCAGGTGTTGGGCTTGTGTATGACTGTCAGTACAGGTGTGTGTTCCTGTTTATATGTGTCATTTCATGTGTGTGTGCCTGATCATATGTATCACTGAAGCTGTATGTGCCTGTTTATGGGTGTCAATGCAAGTATGCCTGTTTATGGGTGTCGGTACATATGTGTGTGCCTGATAATATATGTCAGTTCATCTGTGGGTGCCTAATCATATGGGTCACTGCAGGCGTGTGTACCTGTTTATATGTGTCAGTGCAGGTGTGAGTGCCTGGTTATATGTGTCAGTGCAGGTGAGTATGCCTGTTATATGGTTCAATTCATGTGTGTATGCCTGATCATATGTGTCACTGCATTTGTTTATGCCTGTTTATATGTCTCAATGCAGATGTATGTGCCTGTTTTTATGTGTCAGTTCACGTGTGTGTGCCTGATCAAATGTATCACTGTAGGTGTGTGTGCCTGGTTATATGTGTCAGTTCATATGAGTGTGCCTGTTTATGTGTGTCAGTGCAGGTTTGTGTGCCTGTTTATGAGTGTCAATACAGGTGTGTGTGCCTGTTTGTATGTGTTAGTTCATATGTGTGTGCTGATCTTATGTGTCACCACAGCTGTGTTTGCCTGTTTATGTGTGTCAGTGCAGGTGTGTGTGTCTGTATATGAGTGTCAGTACACGTTTGTGTGCCTGTTTATGTTTCAGTTCATCTGTGGATGCCTGATTGTATGTGTTACTTCACTTGTGTGTGCTGGTTTGTATGTGTCAGTGCAGGTGAGTGTGCCTGTTTATATGTGTCAGTTCATGTGTGTGTGACTTATCATATGTGCCACTGCAGGTGTGTGTGCCTGTTTATGTGTGTCAGTGCAGGTGTGTGTGCCTGTTTGCATGCATCATTTCATGTGTGTGTCCTTGTTCATTTGTGTTACTGAAGGTGTTTGTGCCTGTTTATGTGTGTTAGTGCAGGTGTGTCTTCCGGTTTATGGGTGTCAGATCTGGTGTCTGTGCCTGCTTATGGTTGTCAGTGCAGGTGTTTGTGCCTGTTTATATGTGTCTGTGCAGGTGTGTGTGCTTGTTTATGGGTATCAGTTTAGATGTGTGTACCTGTTTATATGTGTCATTGCAGTTGTGTGTTCCTGTTTATGGGTGTCAGGGTAGGTGTGTGGGTCTATTTATGGGTGTCAGTGCACTTGTGGTGCGTGTTTATATGTGTCACAGCATGTGTGGGCCTGTTTATATGTGTCACCACTGGTTTGTGTGCATGGTTGGTTGTCAGTGCAGGTATGTGTTCCTGGTTATGTGTCAGTACAGGTGAGCATGCCTGTTTATATGTGTAATTTCATATGTGTTCCTTATCATGTGTCACAGCAGGTGTGTGTGCTTGTTTATGTGTGTCTGTGCAGGTTTGTGTGCCTGTTTACATGTGTAAGTTAATGTGTATGTCCTTGATATGTGTCACTGCAGGTGTGTGTGCCTGTTTATGTGTGTAAGTGCAGGTGTGTATTCCTGTTTATGCATGTCTGTTCTGATGTGTGTGCCTGCTTATGGGTGTGCGTGCTGGTGTGTGTGCCTGTTTATATGTGTCAGAGCAGGTGTGTGTCCGTGGGTATCATTGCAGGTGTGTGTGCTTGTTTATGGGTGTCAGCGCAGGTGTGTGTGTCTGTTTATGTGTGTCAGGACAGGTTTGTGTGCCTGTTTGTATGTATCAATGCAGGTATGTATGCTTGTTTATGACTGTCAGCTCAGGTGTGTGTGCCTGTTTATGTGTGTTAGTACAGGTGTATGTCTGTTTATATGTGGCGGTGCAGATGTGTGTGTTTGTTTATATATGTCAGTTCATGTGTCTGTGTCTGATCATATGTGTTACTTCAGGTGTGCCTTCCTGGTTATGGGTGTCAGTGCAGGTGTGTGTGCCTGTTTATGGGTGTCAGTACAGGTGTGTGTTCCTGTTTATACATGTCAGTTCATGTTTGTGTGCCTCTTTACATGTGTCACTGCAGGTGTGTGTGCTTGTTTATGGGTGTCAGCACCCATAAACCAGAAATCACACCTTCTTTGACACCCATAAACAGGAATACACACCTGCAATAACACCTATGAACAGGCACACACACCTGCACTGACACATTTAAACAGGAACACACACATGCAGTGACACATATGATCTGGCACACACACATGAACTGACATATATAAACAGGCATACACACCTGTACTGACACCCATAAACAGGCACACACACCTGCACTGACACCCATAAACAGGCACACACACCTGCACTGACACATATAAACAGGACCACAGACCTACACTTACACCCATCCACAGGCACACACACATGCATTGACACATATGATCACACACACACACATGAACTGACACATATAAACAGGCACACACACCTGCACTGACACAAATAAAAAGACACAAACATCTGTAGTGACAACCCTAAACAGGAACACACACCTGCATTGACACCCATAAACAGGAAGACACACTTGCCATGACACGTATAAACAGGAACACACACCTGCACTGACACACATAAACAGGAACACACACGTATATTGCCACCCATGAACAGGCACACACACATGAACTGACACTTATAAACAGTCAATCACACTTGCACTGACACATATAAACAGGCACACACACCTAGACTGACACATATAAACAGGCACACACACCTGCCCTGACACCCATAAAAAGGCCCACACCTGCAGTGACACATATTATCAGGCACACACACACATGAACTGACATATAAACAGGCACAAATAGCTTCGCTGACACATATACAGGCACACACACCTGCAGTGACACATATGATCTCTTACACACAAGTGAACTGACACATAAATAGGTACACACACCTGCACTGACATCCATAAACAGGCACACACACCTGCAGTGACACATGTGATCAGGCACACACACATGAACTGACACATATAAACAGGCCCCCACAACTGTACTGACACATTTAAACAGGCACACACACCTGAATTGACACCCATACATAGATCACACACCTACAGTAACACATATGTTCAGTCACTGCACTTTCACATATAATCAGGCACACACATCTTAACTGACACATACAAACATGCACACACACCCGTACTGATACCCATAAACTGGCACACACACCTGCATTGACACATATAAACAGGCAATTACCCCTTCACTGACACCAATAAACCAGTAAAAACACCTGTACTGACAACCCTAAACTTGTACTCACACCTGCATTGACACTCATAAACCAGGACACACCTGCACTGACACCCATAAAGAGACACACACACCTACACTGACACATACAAAAAGGGAAACACACCAGCACTGACACACATAAACAGGAACAAACACCTGTACTCACACCCATAAAGACACACACACACCTGGACTGACACCCATATACAGGCACAAACATCTGCACTAACACATATAAAAAGGCACACAACTGCAGCAACACATATAAACAATCACATACACCTGCACTGACACCCATAAACAGGAATATACCTGATACACCTGTACTGACACCCATAAAGATGCAGACTCACCTGCACTCACACACATAAACAGGGACACACACCTGGATTGACACCCATAAACAGGCACACACATCAGCTGTGAAATATATGATCAGGTAAAAACACATGAACTGAGATATAAACAGGCACACACACCTGTACTGACACATATAAACAGGCACACACACCTGCACTGACACCCATAAATAGGCACACACACCTGCCCTGATCATATGTGTCACTGAAGTTGTGTGTGTCTGTTTATGGGTGTCAGTGCAGGTGTGTGTGCCTGTTTTTATGTGTCAGTTCATGTGTGTGTGTCTGATCATATGTCTCACTGCAGGTGTGGGTGCCTGTTTATATGTGTCAGTACAGGTGTGTGTGCCTGTTTATATGTGTCAGTTCATGTGTTTTTGCCTTATCATAAATTTTACTGCTGATGTGTGTGTTTATGGGTGTCAGTGCAGGGGTGTGTGTCAGTTTATATGTGTCAATGCAGATGTGTGTTCCTCTTTTTATGGGTGTCAGGGTGGGTGTGTTCTCCTGTTTATGGGTGTCAGTGCAGATGTGTGTGTCTGTTTATGTGTCAGTGCATGTGTGTGTGCCTGTTTATGTCTCAGTGCAGGTGTGTCTGACTGTTTATTGGTGTCAGTGCAGGGGTGTGTATCTGTTTATATGTGTCAATGCAGGTGTGTGTTTCTGTTGATGGGTGTCAGGGCAGGTGTGTTTTCTTGTTTATGGGTGTCAATGCATGTGTGTGTGCTGTTTATATATGTGAGTTCAGGTGTGTGTGCCTGTTTATATGTGTCAGTTCAGGTGCGTGTGTCTCATCATATGGGCTCATGCAGTGTGTTTGCCTGTGTTTGGATGTCAGTGCAGATGTGTATTCCTGCTTATGGGTGTCATGGCAGGTGTGTTCCTTTTTATGGGTGTCAATTCAGGTGTGTGTGCATGTTTATTGTGTCAGTACAGGTGTGTGTACCTATTTATGTTTGTCAGTGCAGGTGTGTATGCCAGTGTATGGATGTCAGTAAAGGTGTGCTTGCCTGTTTATATGTGTCAGTTCATGTGTGTGTGCCTCATCATTGGTGTCACTGCAGTTGTGTGTGCCTGTTTATGGGTGTCAGTGCAGGTGTGTGTGTGCCTGGTTGTGTGTGTCAGTGCATGTGAATGTGCCTGTTTATATATTTCAGTTCTTGTGTGTGTCCCTGATCTTATGTGTTACTGCAGGTGTGTATGCCTGTTTATATGTGTCACTGCAGGTGTTTGTGCCTCTGTATTGGTGTCAGTCCTGGTGTGTTAGCCTGCTTATATGTGTAAGTGTATGTGAGTGTGCCTGTTTATAGGTGTCAGGTCATGTGTGTGTACCTTTTCTTATGTGTCACTGCAGGTGTGTGTGCCAGTTTTGCATGTTTGTGCAGGTGTGTGTTCCTGTTTTTGGGTGTCAGGGCAGGTGGGTGTACCTGTTTTGGGGTTTCAGTGCAGGTATGTGTACCTGTTTATATGTGTCAGACCAGGTGTGGGTGCCTGCTTATATGTGCCATTGCAGGTGTTTGTGCCTGTATAAAAGTGTCAGTTGCAGGTTTGTGTGCCTCATTATATGTGTCAGTGCAGGTGTGTGTTCCTGTTTATGTGTGTGTAAGTGCAGGTGTGCGCATGTTATATGTGTCAGTGCAGGTGTGTGTGCCTGTTTATATGTGTCAGTGCACTTGTGTGTGCCTGTTTATTTTCATCAGTTCATGTGTGTGTACCAGATCATATGTGTTACTGCAGGTGTGTGTAACTTTTATGGGGGTAAATGCAGTTGTGTGTGCCTGTTTATATGTGTCAGTAGTGCAGGTGTGTGTCCCTGTTTATATGTGTCAGTGCAGGTGAGTGTGCTTGTTCATGGGTGTCACTACAGGTGTGTACCTATTTATGGATGTCAGTGCAGGTGTGTGTGCTTGTGTATATGCGTCACTGCAGGTGTGGGCCTGTTTATATGTGTCAGTGCAGGTGTTTGTTCCTGTTTATATGTGTCAGTGCAGGACTTTGTGCCTGTTTATGGGTGTCACTGCAGGTGGGTGTGCCTCTTTGTGGGTGTGAGTGCAGGGGTGTGTGCCTGTTTATGGGTGTAAGTGCAAACGTGTTTGCCTTTTATATGTGTCAGTGTAGGTGTGGGTGTCTGTTTATGGGTGTCAGTACAGGTGTGTGTGCCTGATTATGTGTCTGTTCATGTGTTTGTGCCTGATCATATCATCAGTGCATGTGTGTGTGCCTGCTTATGTGTGTCAGTGCAGGTGTGTGTGCCAGTTTACATGTGTCAGTGCAGGTGTGTGTGCCTGTTTATTTGTCAGTTCATGTGCATGTGCCTGTTTATTGGTGTCAGTCCTTGTGTGTGTACCTGGCTATATGTGTCAGTGCACATGACTGTGCCTGTTTACATGTGTCAATTCATGTGTGTGTCCTTGATCATATGTGTCACTGCAGGTGTGTGTACGTGTTTATGTGTGTAAGTGCAGGTGTTTCTTCCTGTTTATGGGTTCAGAGCAGGTGGGTGTACCTGTTTTGGGGTCTCAGTGCATGTATGTGTACCTGTTTGTATCTGTCAGATCAGGTGTGGGTGCCTGTATATATGTGTCAGTGAAGGTGTGTATGTTTGTTTATGGGTGTCTCTGCAGGAGTGTGTGCCTCTTTATATGTGTCAGAGCAGATATGTGTGCCTGTTTATATGTGTCAGTGCAGGCGTGTGTGCCTGTTTATATGTGCAAGTGTAGGTGTGTGTTCCTGTTCATGGGAATCATGGCAGGTGTCTGTGTCTATTTATGGGTGTTGGTGTAGGTTTGTGTGCCTGTTTATATGTGTCAGTGCAGGTGTGTTTGCCTGTCTATTGGTTTTAGTGCAGTTGTGGGTGCCTGTTTTTATGTGCCAGTGCAGGTGTGTTTAACTGTTTATGGGTGTCATGTCAGGTGTGTGTGCCTGTTTAATGGTTTCACTACAGGTGTGTGTGCCTGTTTATGTAAGTCAGTTCAGGGGTGTGTACCTGTTCATACGTGTCAGTTCAGGTGTGTTTGCCTTTTTATATGTGTCAATGCAGGTGTGGGTGTCTGTTTATGGGTGTCAGGGCAGGTCTATGTCCCTGTTTATGGATGTCAATGAAGGTGTGCGTACATGTTTATGGTTGTCAGTGCAAGTGTTTGTACCTGTTTATGGTTGTCAGTGAAGGAGTCTTTGCCTATTAATATGTGGCAGTACAGTTGTTTGTGCCTGTTCATAGGTGATAGTTCAGGTGTGTGTTCCTGTTTATAGGTGTCAGGGCATGTGTGTTTTCCTATTTATGTGTGTCAATGCAGGTATTTGTGCCTGTTTATATGTGTCAGTGCATGTGTGTGTGTCTGTTATGTGTCAGGTCATGTGTGTGTGTCTGATCATATGTGTTACTGCAGGTGTGTGTGCCTGTTTAGGGTGTCAGTGCAGGTGTGTGTGCCTGTTTTTATGTATCCATGCAGGTGTGTGTTCCTGTTGGGTGTCAATGAAGGTGTGTGTTTCTGTTTATGGGTGTCAGTGAAGGTGTGTGTGCCTGTGTATTGGTGTCAATACATGTGTGTGCCTGTTTTTATGTGTCAATTCATGTGTGTGTGCATGATTGTATGTGTCACTGGAGGCATGAGTGCCAGTTTATGGGTGTCAGGTCAGGTGTGTGTTCCTGTATATTGGTGTCAATGCAGGTTTGTGTGCCTTTTTATATGTGTCAATGCAGGTGAGGGTGCCTGTTTATGGCTGTCAGTGCTGGTGTATTTGCCTTTTTATATGTGTCAGTTCATGTGTGTGTGCCTGTATATGTGTGTCAATGCAGGTGTGTGTGCCTGTTTATGGGTGTTGATGCAGGTGGGTGTGCCTTTTATGGGAGTAAGTGTAGATGGGTGTGCATGTTTATATGTGTCACTGCAGGTGTGTGTGCCTTGTTATAGGTTTGAGTGCAGGTGTGTGTGCCTTGTTATATGTGTCAATGCATGAGTGTGCCTGTTCATAGGTGCCAGTTCATGTGAGTGTGCCTTATCATATGTGCCACTGCAGATGTGTTTGCATATTTATGGGTGTCAGTGCAGGTGTGTGTTCCTGTTCATATGTGTCAGTACTGGTGTGTGTGCATGTTTATATGTGTCAGTGCACATTTGTGTGCCTGTATATTGGTGTCAGTGCAGCTGTGTGTTCCTGGTTTTATGTGTCGGTGCAGGAGAGTGTGCTGGTTTATATGTGTCAGTTCATGTGTGTGTGTCTTATCACTCCAGGTGTGTGTGCCTGTTTATGGGTGTCTGTACAGCTGTGTGCACCTGTTTATATGTGGCAGTGCAGAAGTGTGTGCTTGTTTATGGGTGTCTATGCAGGTGTGTGTGCCTGTTTACATATGTCAGAGCAGGTATGTGTGCCTGTTTATATGTGTCAGTTCATGTGTGTGTGCCATATCATATGTGTCACTGCAGGTTGTGTATGCCTGTTCATGGGTAGAAGTGCAGGTGTGTGTGCCTGTTTATGCATGTCCATGCAGGTGTGTGTTCATGTTTATGTGTGTCAGGGCAGGTGTGTTTTCTGTTTATGGGTGTCAATTCAGGTGTGTGTTCCTGTTATATGTGTCAGTGTAGGTGTTTATGCATGTTTACATGTATTCCTTCATGTGTGTGGTCTGATCATATGTGTTACTGCAGATGTGTGTGCCTGTTTATAAATGTCAGTGCAGGTTTGTGTGCTTGATAATATGTTACTTCAGGTGTTTGTGGCTATTTATGGGTGTCAGTGAACTTGTGTGTTCCTGTTTATATGTGTCAGTTCATGTCTGTGTGCCTTTTTATTCGTGTCAGTGCAGGTGTGTGTGTGACTAGTTATATGTGTCAATGCATGTGAGTGTGCCTGTTTATATGTGTGCCTTATCATATGTCACTGCAGGTGTGATTTCTTGTTTATTGGTGTCAATAAAAGTGTGTGTGCATGTTTATATGTGTCAGTGCAGGTGTGAGTGCCTGTTGATATGTGTCAGTTAATGTGTGTGTGTCTGATCATATGTGTTATTGCAGATGTGTGTGCCTGTTCATATGTGTAAGTGTAGGTGTGTGTGCTTGTTTATTGGTTTCAGTACAGGTGTGTGTGCCCATTTATGGGTGTCAGTACAGGTGTGTTCCTGTTTATATGTTGCAGTGCAGATGTGTGTGCCTGTTTATATGTGTCAGAGCAGGTGTGTTTGCCTGTTTATATGTGTCAGTTTAGTTGTGTGTGTCAGATTATATGTGTTATTTCTGGTGTGTGTGCCTGTTAATGGGTGTCAGAGCAGTTGTGTGTGCCTGTTTATATGTGTCAGTACAGGTGTGTGTGCCTGTTTTTATGTGTCAGTTCATGTGTATGTTCCTGATCATATGTCACTTCAGATGTGTGTCCCTGTTTATATGGTGTCAGTGGAAGTGTGTGTTCCTTTTATGTGTATCAGGGCAGGTGTGTATGCTTGTGTATGGGTGTCAGGACAGGTGTGTGCCTGTTTATATGTGTCAGTTCATGTGTGTGGTTTGTGTGCCTGATCATATGTCTCACTGCAGGTGTGTGTGCCTCTTTATTGGTGTTAGTGCAAGGGTGTGTGTCTGTTTATGTGTCAGTGCAGGTGTGTGTGCCTGTTTTTATGTGTCAGTTCATGTGTATGTTCCTGATCATATGTGTCACTTCAGGTGTGTGTCCCTGTTTATATGGTGTCAGTGGAGGTGTGTGTTCCTTTTATGGGTATCAGGGCAGGTGTGGATGCTTGTGTATGGGTAAGAGGACAGGTGTGTGCCTGTTTATATGTGTCAGTTCATGTGTGTGGTTTGTGTGCCTGATCATATGTCTCACTGCAGGTGTGTGTGCCTCTTTATTGGTGTTAGTGGAAGGGTGTGTGTCTGTTTATGTGTCAGTGCAGGTGTGTGTGCCTATTTATATGTGTAAGTACAGGTGCTTGTGCCTGTTTATATGTTTCAGCTCATGTGTGTTTGCCTGATCATATGTGTCTCTTCAGGTGAGTGTGCCTTTTTATATGTCTCAGTGCAGGTATGTGTACATGTTTATGGATGTCAGTGAGGGTGTGTGTTCCTGTTTATGGTTGTCAGGGCAGTTGTGTGTCCCTATTTATTGTTTTCAATGCAGGTGTGTATGCCTGTTTATAAGTGTCAATGCAGGTGTGTGTGCCTGATTATGTGTTTCAGTTCCGGTGTGTGTGCCTGATCATATGTATCACTGAAGTTGTGTGTTCCTGTTTATGGGTGACAGTGCTAGTTTGTGTGCCTGTTTATATTTGTCAGTGCAGGTGTCTGTGCCTGTTTATGTGTGTCAGTGCAGGTGTGTGTGCCTGTTAATATCTGTCAGTTCATGTGTGTGTGCCACACCACATGTGTCACTGCAGGTCTGTGTGCCTGTTTATATGTATCAGTGCAGATATGTGTTCCTGTTTATGGGTGCCAGGGCAGGTGTTTGTTCCTGTTTATAAGTGTCAATGAAGGTTTGTACCTTTTTATGGGTGTCCGTGCAGGCAAGTGTGCCTGTTTATATGTGTCTTTGCAGATGTGTGTCTGGTTATATGGTCAATGCATGTGTGTATGCCTGATCATATGTCACACTGCAGGTGTGTGTTTTCCTATTTATGTGTGTCAGTACAAGGATGTGTGTATGTTTATATGTGTCTGTGCAGATGTGTGTTCCTGTTTATGGGTGTCAGGGTAGGAGTTTTTTCCTGTTTATGGGTGTCAGTGCACGTTTGTGTGCCTTTTTATGGGTGTCAGAACAGGTGTGTGTGCCTGTTTATAAGTGTTAGTCAGGTGTGTGTGTCTGATCATATTTCTTACTTCAGGCGTGTGTGACTGTTTATGAGTGTCAGTGCATGTGTGTGTGCCTGTGTATTGGTGTCAGTGCAGATGTGTGTGCCCGTTTATATGTCCATTCATGTTTGTGTGCCTGATCATATGTGACACTGTAGGTGTGTGTGCATATTTATTGGTGTCAGTGTAGGCGTGTGTGCCTGTTTATATGTGTCTGTGCAGGTGTGTGTGCCTGTTTATATGTGTCTGTGCAGGTGTGTGTGTCTGTGTATATGTGTCAGGACAGGTGTGTGCCTATTTATATGTTTCAATTCTTGTGTGTGTGCTTGATCACATGTGTCACTGAAGGTGTGTGTGCCTGTTTATGGGAGTCAGTGCAGGTGGGCGTGCATGTTTATATATCTCAATTCAGATGTGCTTTTCTGTTTATGGGTTTCAGGGCAGGTGTGTGTTCCTGTTTATGGGTGTCAGTACCTGTGTCTGCCTGTTTATATGTCAGTGCAGGTGTCTTTGCCTGTTTAAGTTTGTCAGTGCATGTGTGTATGCTTATTTTTAAATGTCAGTGTAGTTGTGTGTCCTGATTATGGGTGTCATGGCAGGTTTGTGTTCCTGTTTAGGGGTGTCAATACAGATGTGTTTGCCTGTTTATGGGTGTCACTACAGGTGTGTGTGCCTGTTTACATGTGTCAGTGCATGTGAGTGTGCCTGTTTATATGTGTCAGTTCTTGTGTGTGAGCCTTATCATATGTGTAATTGCATGTGTGTGTGCCTGTTTATGGGTGTCAGTGCAGGTGTCTGTGCCTGTTAATGTGTCAGTACAGGTGTGTGTGTGCCTGTTTTTATGTGTCAGTTCATGTGTGTGTGCCTGATCATGTGTCTCACTGCAGGTATGTATGCCTGTTTTTGTGTGTCAGTGCGGGTGTGCATGCCTGTTTATATGTGTCACTTCATGTGAGTGTGCCTTTTTATATGTCTCAGTGCAGTTATGTTTAGAATTTCATTAATGTCAGTGAGGGAGTGTGTCCCTGTTTATGGTTGTCATGGCAGTTGTGTGTCCCTCTTTATAGTTGTCAATTCACGTGTGTGTGCTTGTTTATATGTGTCATTTCAGGTCTGTGAGCCTGATCATATGTGTCCCTGCAGTTGTGTATTCTGGTTTATGGGTGACAGAGCAGGTTTGTGTTCATGATTATATTTGTAAGTGCTGGTGTCTCTGCCTGTTTATGGGTCAAAACAGGTGTGTGTGCCTGTTTTAATGTGTCAGTTAATGTGTGTCTGCCTGATCATGCATCTCACTGCAGGTGTGTGTGCCTGTTTATGTGTGTCAGTACAGGTGTGTGTGCCTGTTTATGTGTCAGTTAATGTGTGTGTGCCTGATCATATGTGTCACTTCAACTGTGTGTTCTTGATCATATGTGTCATTGCAGGTGTGTGTGCCTGTTAATGGGTGTCAGGACAGGTGTGTGTACCTGTTTAGGGGGGAAGTGCAGGTGTGTGTTCCTGTTTATTTGTGTCAGTTCAGGTGTGTGTGCCTGATCATGTCAATGCAGGTGAGTGTGCCTGTTTTTGTGTGGCAGTACAGGTTTGTGTTTTCCTGTTTATGGGTGTCAGTACAGGTGTGTGTGCCTGTTTATATGTGTAAGTTCATCTGTGTGTGCCTGATCATATGTGTGAGTGCAGGTGTATGTGCCTGTTTATGGATTTCAGCACAGGTGTGTGTACCTGTTTAGGGGGGCAGTGCAGGTGTGTGTGCATGTTTATATGTTTCAGTTCAGGTGTGTGTGCCTGTTTATATGTGTCAGTGCAGGTGAGTGTACCTGTATATGGGTGTCATTGCAGGTGTGTGTGCCTGTTTATTGGTGTCATTGCAGGTGTGTGTGCATGTTTTTATGTGGTAGTGCAGGTGTGTGTGCCTGTTTATATGTGCAGTGCATGTGTGTGCTCCTGTTTATATGTGTCAGTGCAGGTCTGTGTATGTTTATGTGTGTAAGTGCAGGTGAGTGTCCTTATTTGTGGGTGTCAATGCACGTGTTTGTGCCTGTTTATATGTGTCAATGCAGGTGTGTGCCTATTTATGTATGTCAGTGCAGGAGTGTGTGCCTGTTTATGGGTGTCAAGGCTGTTATGTGTGTGATTTTATGGGTGTGAGTGCAGGTGTTTGTTTATATGTGTCAGTACAGTTGTGTGTGTCTGTTTTTATGAGTCAGTGCATGTGAGTGTGCCTGTTTATAGATGTCAGTTCATGTGTCAGTACAGATGTGTATGTGTTTGTGTATGTCAGTGCACGTGTGTGTGTCTGTTTATATGTGTCACTGAAGGTTCTTGTGCTGTTTATATGTGTCAGTATAGGTGTTTGTGCCTGTTCATATATGTCAGTTCATGGTGTATGCCTGATCATATGTGTCATTGCAGGTGGGTGTGGCTGTTTATGTGTGTTTGTGCAGGTGTGTGTGTCTGTTTATGGGTGTCACTGCAGGTGTGTGTGCCTGTTTATATGTATCACTGCAGGGTTTGTGTACCTGTTTATGGGTGTCACTTCAGGTGTGTGTGCCTTTTTATGGGTGTCAGTGCAGGTGTGTGTGCCTGTTTGTAGGTGTCAATTAATGTGTGTGTGCCCTATATGTGTCAATGCATGTGTGTTTGCCTGTTTATGGGTGTCAGTGCAAATGTGTGTTCCTGTACATATGTGTCAATAGAGGAGTGTGTGCCTTTTTATATGTGTCAGTGCAGGTATGTGTGCCTGTTTTTTTTGTGTCAGTGCAGGTGTGTGTGCCTGTTTATGGGTTTCAATGCAGGTGTGTGTGCCTTTTATGGGAGTAAGTGAAGATGTGTGTGCCTCTTTTTATGTGTCACTGCAGGTGTGTGTGCCTTTTTATTGGTGTCAGTGCACTTGTGTCTGCCTGTTTATGTGTCAGTGTATGTGTGTATGGCTGGTTATATGTGTCAGTGCATTTGAGTGTGCCTGTTTATAGATATCAATTCATGTGTGTGTGCCTGATCATATGTGTCACTGCAGGTGTTTTTGTCTATTTATATGTGTCAGTGCAGGTGCGTGTGCCAGTTCATGGGTGTCAGTGCAGGTGTGTGTTCCTGTATATTGGTGTCAGGACAGGTGAGGTTTCCTGTTTATGGGTGTCAAAAACAGGTATGTATGCCTCTTTATATGTGTCAGTGCAGGTGTGGGTGCCTTCGTGTGTGTGTGTGCCTGATCATTTGCATCACTTCAGGTGTGTGTGCCTGTTTATGGGTGTCAGTGCAGGTGTGTGTGCCTGTTTATTTCTGTCATTTTATGTGTGTGTGCCTAATCATATGTGTCACTACAGGTGTGTGTGCATGTTTATATGTGTCAGTACAGGTATGTGTGCCTGTTTATATGTGCAGTTCATGTGTGTGTGCCTGATCATATGTGTGACTGCATGTGTGTGTGCCTGTTTATGGGTGTTACTGCAGGTGTGTGTGCTTGTTTTTTGTGTCAGTACAGGTGTGTTTGCCTTTTTATATGTGTAAGTTCATGTGTGTGTGCCTGATCATATTTATCACTGTAGGTGTGTGCCTGTTTATATGTGTCAGTTAAGGTGTGTGTTTCTGATCATATGTGCTACTGCAGGCAGGTGTGCCTGTTTATGTGTGTCAGTGCAGGCATGTTTGCCTGTGTATGGGTGTCAGTACAGGTGTGTGTTCCTGTTTATATGTCAGTTTATATGTGTGTGTGTTCCTGATCACAGGTGTCACTGCAGGTGTGTTTGCCCATTTATGGGTGTCAGTGCAGCTTTGCATGCCTGTTTATATGTGTCAGTGTTGGTGTTTGTGCTTGTTTTTATGTGTCAGTACAGGTGTGTTTGTTTATATATGTCAGTTCATGTGTGTTTGCCTGATCATAGCACTGTAGGTGTGTGCCTGTTCATGGGTGTCAGTGCAGGTGTGTGTGCCTATTTATAAGTGTCAGTTTGGGTGTGTGTGTCTGATCATATGTATTGCTGCAGGCATGTGTGCCTATTTATGTGTGTCAGTGCAGGTGTGTGTGCTTGTGTATGGGTGTCATTATTTCCCTATGTGCCTGTTTATATGTCACTTCATGTGTGTGTACCTGATCATATGTGTCACTACAGGTGTGTGTGCCTATTTATGGGTGTCATTGTAGGTGTGCGTGCCTGTTTATATGTGTCAGTGCAGGTGTGTGTCCCTGTTTATATGTGTCAAAGCAGGTGTGTGCCTGTTTATATTTGTCAGTACAGGTGTGTGTGCCTGTTTATATGTGTCAGTTCATGTGTGTGTTCAAGATCCTTTGTGTCAATGCAGGTGTGTGTGCCTGTTTATGTATGTCAGTACAGGTGTGTGTGCCTGTTTATATGTGTCATGGCAGGCGTGTGTTCCTGATTATTGTTTTCAATGCACATGTGTGTGCCTGTTAATGAGTGGCACTACAGGTGTTTGTGCCTGTTTATGTGTGTCAGTGCTGGTGTGTGTGCCTGTTTATGTGTGTCAGTGCAGGTGTGTGTGGCTGGTTATACATGTCAGTGCAGGTGGGTGTTCCTGGTAATATGTGTCACTGCATGTGAGTGTGCCTGTTTATGTGTCAGCTCATGTGCCACTGCAGGTGTGTATGCCCGTTTATGTGTGTTTGTTCAGGTGTTGTGCCTATTTACATATTTCAGTTCATGTGTGTGTCCTTGATCATAAGTGAGACTGCAGGTGTGTGTGCATCTTTATGTGTGTAAGTGCAGGTGTGTCTTCCTGTTTATGGGTGTCAGTTCTTGAGTTTTTGCCTGCTTATGGGTGTCAGTGCAGATGTGTTTGCCTGTTTATATGTGTAAGAGCAGGTGTGTGTGCCTCTTTACATGTGTCAGTGCAGGTGTGTGTGCTTGTTTATGGGTGTCAGTGAAGGTGATTGCCTTCTTATGGTTATCAGTACAGGTGTGTGTGCCTGTTTTATGTGGCAGTGCAGATGTATGTGCTTGTCGATGTGTGTCAGTGCAGGTGTGTGTGGCTGTTTATATGTGTCAGTTCATGTGGGTGTGTCTGATCATATGTGTTATTTCTGGTATGAGTGTATGTTTCTGGGTGTCAGTGCAGGTGTGTGTGCCTTTGCATATTTGTTAGTACAGGTGTGTCTGCCTGTTTAAATATTTCAGTTCATGTGTGTTTGCCTGATCATATGTGTCACTGCAGGTGTGTGCCAGTTTACAGGTGTCAGAGCAGGTGTGTGTGTGCCTTTTTATATGTGTCAGTGCACATGTTTGTTCCTGTTTATGCATGTCAGGGCAGATGTGTTTACCTTTTCATGGGTTGCAATTCAGGTTTGTGCCTGTTTATGGGTGTCAGTACATGTGTGTGTGCCTATTTATATGTTTCAATACAGATGTGTGTGCCTCTTTATATGTACAGGTTCGGGTGTGTGTGCCTGTTTATGGGTGTCAATGCAGGTGTCTGTCCCAGTTTATTTGTCTGTACAGGTGTTTGACCCTGTTTTTATGTGTCATTTATGTGTGTGTGCCTGTTTATATGTGTCAGTTCATGTGTGTGTGCCTTATATGTGTCACTGCAGGTGTGTGCCTGTTCATGGGTATCAGTGCAGGTGTGTGTACCTGTTTGTGGATGTCAGTGAAGGTGTGTGTCTCTGATCATATGTGTTACTGCAGGTGTGTGTGCCTTTTGATGGATGTCAGTGCTGGTGTGTGTTCCTGTTTATGGGTGTCATGGCAGGTGTGTGTTCCTGTTTATGTGTGTCAATGCTGATGTGTGTGTCTTTTTATGGGTCTCAGTGCCAATATATGTGCCTGCATATGGGTGACAGTACAGGTGTGTGTGCCTGTTTATATGTGTCCCTGCAGGTGTGTGTGCCTCTATGGGCATCAATGCAGGTGTGTGTGCCTGTCTATATGTGTCAGTGCAGGTGTGGGCTTGTTTACATGTGTCAGTTCATGTGTGTGTCCATGATCGTTTGTGTCACTGCAGGTGTGTGTGCTTGTTTATGTGTATAAGTGCAGGTGTGTCTTCCTGTTTATGTGTTTAAGTTCTGGTGTGTGTGCCTGATTATGGGTGTCAGTGCAGGTGTGTTTGCCTGTTTATATGTGTCAGAGCAGTTGTGTGTGCCTGTCTATATGTATCAGTGCAGGTGGGTGTGCTTGTTTATGGGTGTCAGTGCAGGTGTGAGCCTGTTTGTGGATGTCAGTGAAGGTGTATGTCTCTGATCATATGTGTTACTGCAGGTGTGTGTGCCTGTTTATGGATGTCATTGCTGGTGTGTGTTCCTGTTTATGGGTGTCATGGCAGGTGTGTGTTCCTGTTTATGGGTGTCAATGCTGATGTGTGTGTCTTTTTATGGGTCTCAGTACAGGTGTGTGTGCCTGTTTACATGTGTCCATGTAGGTGTGTGTGCCTCTATGGGAGTCAATGTAGGTGTGTGTGCCTGTCTATATGTGTCAGTGCAGGTGTGTGTGCTTGTTTACATGTGTCAGTTCATGTGTGTGTCCATGATCGTTTGTGTCACTGCAGGTGTGTGTGCCTGTTTATGTGTATAAGTACAGGTGTGTCTTTCTGTTTATGGGTTTAAGTTCTGGTGTGTGTGCCTGCTTATGGGTGTCAGTGCAGGTGTGTTTGCCTGTTTATGTGTGTCAGAGCAGTTGTGTGTGCCTGTCTATATGTATCAGTGCAGGTGTGTGTGCTTGTTTATGGGTGTCAGTGCAGGTGTGTGTGCCTGTTTATATGTGTCAGAGCAGGTGTGTGTAACTGTTTATATGTGTCAGTTCATGTGTGTGTGCCTGATCATATGTGTCACTGCAGGTGTGTGTGCCTATTTATATGTGTCATTGCAGGTGTGTGTGGCTGTTTTTATGTATCAGTGCAGGTGAGTATGCCTATTTATATGTGTCAGCATATGTGGTTTTGCCTGTTTATATGTGTTACAGCAGGTGTATGTGTCTGTTTTGGGGAATCAGTACAAGTGTGTGTGCATGTTTCTATGTGAAAGTGCAGGTGTGTGCCTGTTCATATGTGTCAGTTCCTGTGTGTCTGCCTGATCACATGTCTCACTGCAGGTGTGCATACCTGTTTATCTGTGTCAGTGTAGATGTGTGTTCCTGTTTATGGGTGTCAATGCAGTTGTGTGAGACTTTTTTGGTAGTCAGTGCAAGTGTGTGTGCCTGTTTGTATGTGTCATTTCAGGTGTGTGTACCTGTTTATATTTAAAAGGGTAGGTGAGTGTACCTATATATGGGTGTCATTTTATTAGTGTGTGCCTGTTTATGGGTGTTAGTGCACGTGTGTGTGCCTGTATATATGTGTCAGAGCAGGTGTTTGTAACTGTTTATATGTGTCAGTTCATGTGTGTGTGCCTGATCATATGTGTCAGTGCAGGTGTGTGTGCCTATTTATATGTGTCAGTAGAGGTGTGTGGGCCTATTTATGGGTGTCAGTGCAGGTGTGTGTGCCTGTTGATTTGTGTCAGTTCATGTGTGTTGCCTGATCATATGCATCACTGCAAGTGTGTGTGCCTGATAATATGTGTCAATGCATGTTTGTGTGCCTGTTTATGGATGTCAATACTGCTGTGTGTGACTATTTATATGTGGCAGAGCAGATGTGTGTTCCTGTTTATATATGTCATAGGAGGTGTGTGTGCCTCTTTATATGTGTCAGTTCAGGTATGTGTACTTGATAATATTTGTCTTTGGAGGTGTGTGTGCCTGTTTTGATGTGTTAGTGCAAGTGTGTGACTGTTTATATGTGTCAGTAGAGGTGTGTGTGCCACTTTATATGTGTCAGTTCATGTATGAGTGCCTGATTATATGTGTCAGTGCAGGTGTGTGTGCCTGGTTATATGTGTCAGTACATGTGAGTGTGCCTGTTTATATGTAACAGTTCATGTGTATGTCCTTGATCATATATGTCATTACAGGCATCTGTTCCTGGTGTGTCAGTGAGGTGTGTCTTCCTGTTTATGGGTGTCAGTACTGGTGTGTGTGCCTGATTATGTGTGTCAGTGCAGGTGTGTGTGCCTGTTTATTTGTGTCATGTCTTGTTTGTGTGCCTGATAATATGTGTCAATGCATGTTTGTGTGCCTGTTTATGGGTGTCAGTACAGGTGAGTGTGCCTATTTATATGTTGCAGTGCAGATGTGTGTTCCTGTTTATATATGTCAGTGGAGGTGTGTGTGCCTCTTTATATGTGTCAGTTCATGTATGTGTATCTTATAATATGTGTTACTGAAGGTGTGTGTGCCTGTTTATGGATGTCAGTGCAGGAGTGTGTTCCTGTTTGTGGGTGTCATGACAGGTGTGTGTTCCTGTTTACATGTGTCAGTTCATTTGCATGTCCTTGATCATATGTGTCACTGCAGGTGTGAGTGCCTGTTTATTTGTGTAAGTGCAGGTGTGTCTTCCTGTTTATGGGTGTCAGTTCTGGTGTGTGTGCCTGTTTATGTGTGTCAGTGCAGGTGTTTGTGCCTGTTTATATTTGCCAATGCAAGTGTGTGTGTGCCTGTTTATTTGTGTCTGTTCATGTGTGTGTGTCTGATCATATGTGTTACTGCAGGTGTGTGTGACTGTTTATGGATGTCAGTGCAGATGTGTGTGCCTGTTTATATGTGTCAGTGCAGGTATGCGTGCCTGTTTATGTGTGCCAGTGCAGGTGTTTGTGGCAGTACAGGTGTGTTTGCCTGTTTATATGTGTCAGTTCATGTGTATTTGCCTGATCATATGTGTCACTGCAGGTGTGTGTGCCTGTTTATGGGTGTCAGTGCAGGGGTGTATGCCTGTTTATATGTGTCAGTGCCAGTGCATGTGCCTGTTTATATGTGTCAGTTCATGTGGGTGTGCCTGATCATATGTGTCATTGCAGGTCTGTGTGCCTATTTATGGGTGTCACTGCATGTGAGTGTGTCTGTTTATGGGTGTCATTGCAGGTGTGTATGTCTATTTCTGGGTGTCAGTACAAGTGTGTGTACCTGTTTATGGGTGTCAGTGCAGGTGTGAGTGCCTGTTTATATGTGTTATTTCAGGTGTGTGTGCCTGTTTCAGTGCAGGTGTGTTCCTGTTTATGGGTGTCAGTATAGGTTTGTGTGCATATTTGTACATGGCAGTTTAGGTGTGTGTGCCTGTTTATATGTGTCAGTTCATGTGTGTGTGCTTGATCATATGTGTTACTGCAGGTATGTCTGCCTGTGTATGGGTGTCAGTGCGGGTGTGTGTTCCTGTTAATATGTGTCAGAGCAGGTGTGTGTCTGTTTATATGTGTCAGTGCAGGTGTGTTTTCTTGTTTATGGGTGTCAGTGTATGTGTGTGTTCCTGTTTTTAATTGTCAGTGTAGGTGTGTGTCCTGTAGATTGGACCTCTGGAGATTGGATCCAGTTTAATTAGTCTTAAGAGGCAGATGCCTTAACCACTAGGCCATTTCTCCAGCCCTGTGTTCGTGTTTTTAAGTGTCAGTGTAGATGTGTGTCCTGTTTGTGGGTGTCAATGCAGGTGTGTGTGTGCCTGTTTATGGGTGTCACTACAGGTGTAGGTGCCTGCTTATGTGTGTCAGTGCAGGTGTGTGTGCCTGTTTTATGTGTCAGTTCATGTGTGTGTGTCTGATCATATGTGTCACTGCATGTGTGTGACTGTTTATATATGTCAGTGCAGGTGTGTGTGCCTGTTTTTATGTGTCAGTTCATGTGTGTGTGCCTAATCATATTTCACTGCAGGTGTGTGTGCCTTTTTATATGTGTCAGTGCATGTGAGTGTTCCTGTTTATATGTGTCAGTTCATGTCTGTGTGCCTTATCATATGTTTCACTGCAGATATGTGTGCCTGTTTATGGGTGTCATTGCAGGTGTGTTTTTCTGTTTCTATGTGTTAGTACAGGTGTGCTTGCCTGTTTTTATGTGTCAATTCATGTGTGTGTGTCTGATAATAACTGTCACTGCAGGTGTGTGTGCCTTTTCATATGTGTCAGTGTAGGTTTGTGTCTCTGTTCATGGGTGTCAGTGCAGGTGTGTGTCCCTATTTATGGGTGTCTGTAGGTATGTGAGGCAGTTTACATGTGTCAGTGCAGATGTGTGTACCAGTTTATATGTGTCAGTGCAGGTGTGTGAGCCAGTTTATATGTGTCAGTTCAGATGTGTGTGCCAGTTTATATGTGTCAGTTCATGCGTGTGTGTCTGATTATATGTGTTACTGCAGGTATTTGTGCCTGTTTATGGGTTTTAGTGCAGGTGTGTGTGCCTGTTTATATTTGTCTTTACTGGTGTGTGTGCCTGTTTATATGTGTCAGTTCATGTGTGTTTGCCTGATCATATGTGTCACTGCAGGTGTATGTGCTGCTTATAAGTGTCAGTGCAGGTGTGTGTGCCTGTTTACTGATGTCAGTGCATGTGTGTGTTCCTCTTTATGGGTGTCATGGTAGGTGTGTGTTTATGGGTTTCAATGCAGGTGTCAGTGCACGTGATGTGTCTGTTTATATATGTCAGTGCCAATGTGTGTTCCTGTTCATGCATGTCAAGCCAGGTGTGTGTTCATGTTCATGGGTACCAATGCAGGTTTGTGTGGCTATTTATGGATGTCCATACACGTGGGTGTGCCTGGTTATATGTGTTATTGGAGGTTTGTTTGCCTGTTTATATGTGTCAGTTCATGTGTGTGTGCCTGAAAATATGTGTTACTGCAGTGTGTGTGCTTGTTCATGGGTGTCAGCACAGGTGTGTGACTGCTAATATATGTTAGTTCATGTGTGTGTGCCTGAACATATGTGTCAGTGCAGGTGTGTATGCCTGTTTATGGGTGTCATTGCAGGTGCATGTGCGTGTTTTTATGTATCAGTGCAGGTGTGTGTGTCTATTTATATGTGTCAGCACATGTGTTTTTGCCTGTTTATATGTGTCAGGGAAGGTGTGTGTTCCTACTTATATCTGTCAGTTCAGGTATGTGTGCCTGTTTGTCTGTGTCAGTTCATGTGTGTGTGCCTGATCATATGTGTCACTGTAGGTGTGTGTGTGCCTGTTTATGGATGTCAGTGCAGGTGTGTGTTACTGTTTATGGGTGTCATGGCAGGTGTGTATTCCTGTTTATGGGTGTCAATGCAATTGTGTGTGCCTTTTTATGGGTGTCAGTACAGGTGTGTGCCTCTTAATGTGTGTCAGTGCAGGTTTATGTGCCTTTGTATAGGTGTCAGAACAAGTGTGTTTGCCTGTTTTTATGTGTCAGTTCATGTGTGTTTGCCTGATCATATGTGTCAGTGCAGGGGTTTGTGCCTGTTTCTATGTGTTTAGTGCAGTTGTGTGTGCCTGTTTATATTTGTCATTGCAGGTGTGTGTCCCTGTTTATATGAGTCAGTACATGTGTTTGTGTCTGGTCATCTGTGTTACTCCAGTTGTGTGTGCCTCTTTATGGGTGTCAGTGCAGGTGTGTGTGCCTCTTTATCTTTGTAAGTTCATGTGTGTGTGCCTGTTTATGTATGTCAGTGCAGGTGTGTGTTCCTGTTTTTGGATGTCAGTGTAGGTTTGTATGCCTGTTTATATGTGACAGTACATGTGTGTTTGCCTGTTTATATATGTCATATCATGTGTGTGTGCCTGATCATGTGTTACTGCAGGTGTTTGTGCCAGTTTAAATGTGTCAGTGAAAGTGTTTGTGCCTGTTCATGGATGTCAGTGCATGAGTGTGTTCTTGTTTATGGGTGTCAATGCTGGAGTGTGTGCCAGTTTATGGGTGTCTTTACAGGTTTGCGTGTCTGTGTATGTGTGACAGTACAGGTATGTGTGCCTGTTTATATTTCTCAGTTCATGTATGTGTGCCTGATCATATCTGTCACAGCAGGTGTGTGTGCCATGTTTTGTGTGTCATTGCAGGTGTGTGTCCCTATTTATGGGTGTCATGGAAGGTGTGTTCATGTGTATGGGTGTCAATGCAGTTGTGTGCCTGTTTATATGTGTCAGTACAGGTGTTTGTGCCTGTTTGTATGTGTAGGTGCAGGTGTGTGTGCCTGTTTATGGGTATCAGTGCCAGGTATGTTTTCCTCTTTATGGCCTTATCATGTGTCACTACTGGTGTGTGTGCCTGTTTATGGGTGTCAGTTTAGTTGTGGGAGGCTGTTTACATGTGTCAGTGCAGCTGTGTGTCCCGGTGTACATGTGTCAGTACAGGTGTGTGTGCCTGTTTATATGTTTCAGTTCCTGGGTGTGTGATTGATCATATGTGTCACTGCAGTTGTGTATGCCTGTTTATATGTGTCAGTGCACTTGTGTGTGCCTGGTTATATGTCAGTGCATGACAGTGTGCCTGTTTATGTGTGTCAAATCAGGTGTGTGCATTTTCATATGCAACTGAAGATGTGAGTGCATCTGTTCATGGGTGTCAGTCCAGGTGTGTGTGCCTGTTTATATGTGTCAGTTCATGTGTGTGTGCCTGATCATGTGTCACTGCAGGTGTGTTTGCCTATTTATATGTGTCAGTGCAGGTGCCTGTGCCTGTTCATGGGTGTCAGTCCAGGTGTGTGTACCTGATCATGTGTCACTGCAGGTGTGTTTGCCTGTTCATATGTGTCAGTGCAGGTGCCTGTGCCTGTTCATGGGTGTCAGTGCAAGTGTGTGTTCCCGTATATGGGTGTCAGGACAGGTGACTTTTCCTGTTTATGGGTGTAAATGCAGGTATGTGTGCCTCTTTATATGTGTCAGTGCAGGTGTGGGAGCCTGTTTATGGGTTTCAGTGCAGGTGTGTGTACCTATTTATATGTGTAAGTACAGGTGTGTGTGCTTGTTTATATGTGTCAGTTCATGTGTGTGTTCCTGGTCATATGTGTCACTGCAGGTGTGTGTGCCTGTGTATGGGTGTCAGTGCACGTGTGTGTGCCTGTTTATATGTATCAGTTCCGATGTGTATTTCTGTTTATGCATGTCAGGCCAGGTGTGTGTTCATGTTTACAGGTGTCAATGCAGGATTGTGTACCTGTTTATGGATGTCTGTACAGATAGGGTTGCCTGTTTATATATTTCAGTGGAGGTGTGTGTGCCTGTTTTCATTTGTCAGTTCATGTGTGTGTGCCTGATAAATTGTGTTACTGCAGTGAGTGAGCCTCTTTATGGCTGTCAGTGTAGGTGTGTGAATGTTTATATGTGTCAGTACAGGTTATGGCTCTTTATATGTGTCAGCTTATGTGTGTGTGTCTGGTCATATGTGTCCGTGCAGGTGTGTGTGCCTGTTTATGGGTGTCAGTGAAGGTGTGTGTGCCTGTTTATATGTGTCAGTAAAGGTGTGTGTATCTGTTTATATATGTCACTTCAGATGTGTGTGCCTCCTTAGATGTGTCAGCACAGGTGTGTGTGCCTGGTTATGGGTTTCAGAACGTGTGGGTGCCTGTTTATTTGTGTCAGTGCTGATGTGTGATCCTGTTTATACATGTCAGGCCAGGTGTGTGTTCATGTTTATGAGTGTCAATGCAGGTGTGTGTTCCTGTTTCTGGGTGTCTATACAGGTAGGTGTGCCTGTTTACATGTGTCACTGGAGGTGTATGTCCCTGTTTGTATGTGTCAGTTCATGTGTGTGTGCCTGATAATATGTGTTCCTGCAGTGTGTGTGCCTGATTATGGATGTCAGTGGAAGTGTGTGAATGTTTATATGTGCTAGTACAGGTGTGTGGCTGTTTATATGTATCAGTTCATGTGTGTTTGCCTGGTCATATGTGTCAGTGCAGGTGTGTGTGCCTGTTTATGGGTGTCAGTGCAGGTGCATGCCTGTTTTTATGTATCAGTTCAGGTGTGTGTGCCTGGTTATATGTGTCAGTTCATATGTGTGTGCCTCATCATATGTGTCACTATAAGTGTGTGTCACTCTTTATGGTTGTCAGTACACGTGTGTGTGCCTGTTTATATGTGTCAGTGCCAATGTGTGTTCCTGTTTAAGCATGTCAGGCCAGGTGTGTGTTCATGTTTAGGGGTGTCAATGCACGTTTCTGTGCCTGTTTATGGAAATCTGTACAGGTTGGTGTGACTGTTTATATGTGTCAGTGGAGGTGTGTGTGCCTGTTTATATGTGTCAATTCATGTGTGTGTGCGCCTGATAATATGTTACTGCAAGGCATGTGCCTGTTTATGGGTGTCAGTGCAGGTGTGTTACTGTTTATATGTGTCAGTACAGGTGTGTGTATGTGTCAGTTCATGTGTGTGCCTGATATGTGTCAGTGCAGGTGTGTGTGCCTGTTTATGGGAGTCTGTGTACATGTGTGTTCCTGTTTATATGTGTCACTGCAGGTGTGGGTGCTTTTTTTGTGTGTCAGTGCAGGTGTGTTTGCCTGTTTATATGTGTCAGTGCATGTGGATGTTCCTGTTTATGTGTCAGTTCATGTGTGTGTGCCTGATCATATGTGTCACTTCAAGTGTGTGTGTCTGTTTATGGGTGTCAATGTGTGGGGTCTCATTCCATTCCTGTTCCTCGGGGTCGTTGGCCACCAAAGTCCTGTTCGAGGGAGAGAAGAATTGTAAGGGGAGCATCAGGGTCTTTCTGGCTGGGTGGGTGAGTGCGATGGTGGACACATGAGGGAGCAATGAGCACCCGTGAGACCATCTGATGGATAGCACTCGTTTATTCAAAGGGTGTGGGTTTATAAACACTTGGGGGAGGTTGAGTGGGCACATACTGACTATATGGCAATTGGATGCATAGTTTATGGGCTGTTATCTAGATAGTGGAAGGACTACTATCTTCAAAGCTATAGGGGAAGGATAAGGGAAGGTAGGGGGAAGGGCTGAAGAGGAGATTAACAGGAGGCTGTGACTTCAAACTGTGGGGGATGAGAAGGCTATGTGACTTTAGCCACATGAGGGTCTCTTGGGCAGCTAGCCACAGGTCAGGAACTGTGGGGGGCAAAGTCTGACTTATGGAATGGTCAGAGCTTTTTGGGGTCTGGGGGTGTGCCTTGTCAGTTCTGCCCACTCTGGGCGATGACAGCTCACTACACCCTACAACATAGGGAAGGCAATCACTGTCGCCAGGGCCCCCTGACAGAGGGCCAGCTGTGACCCCACAGCCCAGGGCCCCAGGCCATGTCCAATAGTTCAGGCCAGCCTCCTCACAGGTCCAGCCTGTTACAAGCAAGGCCCAACAACTCCCCCTTTGTTTTTTTAAAATGGGGCAGTGTCATCTTGAGTAAGTTTTTGTGGCTTAATGCAGGTCCAGTTAGAGCCAAATGGTGTATAAGGACCCTTTCGGTCAAGATCTGATTATATTGTTTAAGCCCTAATTTACATATTCAGGAAATTATGCATAAGAGTAGTAGCAGGGTGCCTGACACCAATAGAAGCCAAATGAAAATCTGAGAAAGAAACTGTTTGGGAGATAATTTTTGCAATAAGCTCCCTAAGGCATCAAAAAAATCCTTTTGCAGCTTTAGCAGGATCACCAAAAGACAAATGACTATGTGAAATAATAGATATTTCCTTTTGTAAACTTTGTAAATCTATGCTAAGATTATTATGATTCCAAATACCCCAAATATGATTTACAACCTTCCACCATTCAGTAGCAGTCCCATTGTAGGAAAAAGGAGTAATACATATGAATTGATAATTTGCATGACAGACCAATTGCATTTGAGCTGCCCGATTGGCAACCCGTCTTCCTAAATACATAACAGCATCCTCTAGAGCGTCTAATCGGACTAACACCTTTTTATCAATATCTATGTGGGACGAAAGGGCTTGAGATACATTTTTAGTCAGTCCATTAACATGATCAGCTGTCTTCATCAATTGTGCCAGGGATACTGCTGCCATGGTGGAAGAGGCGATGATGGCATTGTAGCAATGATCCCCACAATTAGCCATTCTATAAATGTTTTTTTCCGCATCAGCAATCTGTTGAGCTGATGGAACACTTGAGCTCTGAAGCTGGAGTACCAGAGCTCAGTCATTTTGACTGGCATGATTAAGTAAGGAGGCCGCATGACTATAAAGACTATATTGGAGGAGTAGTCTGCGGCTGTGTCTCCCTTAGAATTGATACAATTGGTGATAATACACCAGGTACAACTAAGATAGTAAACTCCATTTTGGTGATTGACCCACCCGGGCCCAACTACAAAAAGATAATTGAGGGTCAGACACGAATGAAACTTAAAATGATTTTATTTTAGGGTAACTATTACTTTCCATAATTCTGGTTGAGGCTGTCCTTGGGGACTCAAGATGGGCAGTATCTCTGATTGCTTACTTTCTTGGGGACCCAACTTTAATAGTAAATTATATTTATTTGGTATTTACCATCCGTAATTAATGGGTGGTTTGGATATATTAAATACCATCCCTCATGATACCTATTGCTTGAAAAGCAGATAGGTGGCTCTGCTGTGAGGGAGGTCCAGTTAATTGGCTTAGTTGGTTAATGCCTGCTTTGCTTTTGGGCTTAGGGATCGGGGGGAGGATGGGTCCTTGTCACCTTTTAACATGTCAAATAGGGGCTGTAGATCACTGGTAGGGATTGGGAGCCATGGCTGAAGCCAATTGAGATTTCCCAAAAAGCTCTGGAGTGAAGCTAGTGTGAGCTTTTGGGGGAAGGAGAGGGTGGGCTTTAGGGGCCGGGCAGAAGTAAGGGAGAGCTCTGTTCCCAGAAAGGTTATGGGTGGGATTAATTGGACTTTATTTGGGGCAATTTTAAAACCCGCTTTAGTGAGGGAAGGCAATAATTGGTCTCTTAATTATATTGGCGAAGTGGAGGAGTCTTTCCAAACAAGAATATCATCCATGTAATGATAAATGTTAAGTCCTTGGTTTAAATGGGGGCTTAACGCTGTAGCAACCGCCTCTTGGCATATGGTAGGACTGTTAGCCATGCCTTGAGGCAGGACCATCCATTCAAAACATTTGGAAGGTACCAAATTATTGACAGAGGGGACTGAAAATGCAAAACGCTGTCGGTCCCTAGGGTGCAGAGGGATGGAAAAGAAGCAATCCTTGATGTCAATAGTGAGGAGGGGGGTATTAGGTGGTATGGCCTTGACAAGGGGAAGTCCCTTTGAGGGACGCCCCAATGAGCATGGCCTTGTTAATGGCCCTAAGGTCTTGTAATAACCTCCATCCTCCTGAATTCTTTTTAATTACAAATACAGGAGTATTCCATGGGCTTCGAGAAGGGCAGATATGGTTAAGTTGAAGTTGTTCTGTTACTAGCTGATTTAAGATTTTAAGTTTCTCCCTTGTTAGAGGCCACTGTTCCACCCATACTGGCTCATTAAAGAGCCATTCTAGGCAAGGAGTTTTATATTTAACAGTGGCCTTTAGGATTGGGGGTGACATCGGCAGAGGTACCTCTCATAATGTACTATTTCAATGCATTCTCCCTCAGTGTTGCTGGCAATAACTACATCTAGAGCTTCAAGAATATATCTTCCGGGCTGGAGAGATGGCTTAGTGGCTAAGGTGCATGCCTGCTAAGCCTAAGAATGCTGGTTCCAATGTCCAGCGGTTCCAATTTCCAGGTCCCACATTTAGCCAGATGCAAAGTGAGGCAAGGGTGCAATGACACACTTGCCCACAAGGGGGCGCACACATCTGGATTTCGTTCACAGCAGCTGAGAGACTGCTGTCGCCCCCATTTCTGTATCCCTCTCCCTCTCTGTCTATCTCTCTCTGTCTCTCTCTCCAAAAATAAATTTAAAAAAATAATAATAATTAAAAAAAATAATATCTCTTCCTAGTAGGTTAGTTGTTATATTGGCCACTAGGGGTCTAATAAGGCCCATAGTACCATCTGGGTCCTTCCATTTGTAAACCTCTTTAGTAACATATGCTTGTGAAGGACCTCCTATCCCCATTAGTTGGGGTCCTGGGATTAACTCCCAGTGTTAAGGGACCTCAGATTGTTTCAGAATAGTTTTATCTGCTCCGGTGTCAATTAAACATTTAAAAGTTTTTCCTCCTACTTCTAGAGCTAATCTTGGGTGCTCTCCTTCCAGGATACTTGTTACCCATTGTACTTTATGGGTCTTCTTTCTTATTGACGGGGCTGAGGGCTGCCCCTTTTGAAGTTTAAAGGCTCCAGGGGCTTTCCATTTATATCATGAGTAGAATGACAATCCCTTTTCCAGTGAAACCCTCTGCAGCATCTAGGGCAGACTGTTTTCAGTAGCGGACCTTTGGAATTCAGTGGGGGGCCTCTGAGACATTCCCCTTTCCAATGTCCATCCTCACCGCAATTGAAACATTTTCCTTTAGTTTTTAGGGCTGCCATGAAGGCCTGTGCTAAGGAGGCAGCCTTGTATGAAGCAGTCCCAATATCCTGGGCAGCAACTATCCATTTATCATAATGTTCATCTTTGAGCCCTTGACAGGCTGCCCTGCACTCGGAAGTCATTCCCTCCCATACAATACTTTTGAGGAGGAGGTTCCTGGCAGCAGGGTCAGGGATTTTTCTCTTTAAATTGGTTTTTGTTTTAAAAATGAAATCAGAAAGTGTTTCTTCCGGTTTTGGCAAAGAAAAAGGAGGGAGGAGGTATTATCTTGTGAATTGGAGGGTGGGGTTAGTATGTCCCAAGCCTGGAGGGCACAAAGGCAGACCTGGTCATAGAACCCTGGGGGTAGGCAGGCTTGTTCAACCCCAGTGGAGAAGCCAACTTGACCAAACATTTCATCAAAGCCCCAGGGAACATTTTGTTGATTTTGGTTTCCTTTTATCTGCTGGAGGCATTCATCTCTGTAGAGAGCCGCCAATTGGAGAAATAGGGGGCTAGGCAGAGACAAGCAACAGATATCTCACCAGTCTTGGGGCATGTTAAGAAAGCCCTGTAGGCTCTGGAGCAGGGATTTAGTACCAAACCTTGACAACCCTCAATGGGGAGGCGGCCACTGGGGGCCATTAGCCCCAGGGGGTGGGTGTCCCCAAGGGGTCACTCACCTATTAACCACGAGTCCAGAAAGTCCCTGTTCAGGGCACCAGCTGTGGGGTCTCATTCCATTCCCATTCCTCGGGGTCATTGGTGACCTACTTCCCGGGCGAGGGAGAGATGAGTTGGAAGGGGAGCAGCAGGGTCTTTCTGGCTGGGTGGGTGAGTGTGATGGTGGACACGCGATGGGGCAATGAGAACCCGGGAGACCGTCTGATGGATAGCACTCATTTATTCAAAGGGGGGGTTGGTTTATAAACACTTGGGGGAGGTTGAGACGGCATGTACAGACTATATGGCAATTGGATGCATAGTTTATGGGCTGTTATCTAGATAGAGGAAGGACTAGTAACTTCAAAGCTATGGGGGAAGGATAAGGGAAGGTAGGGGGAAGGGCGGAAGAGGAGATTAACAGGAGGCTGTGACTTCGAAACTGTGAGGGGTGAGAAGGCCACATAAGGGTCTCTTGGGCAGCTAGCCACAGGTCAGGAACAGTGGGGGGCAAAGTCTGACTTATGGAATGGTCAGAGCTTTTGGGGGTCTGGGGGGAGCACCTTGTCATTTCTGCCCACTCTGGGTGATGACAGCTCACTACAGCCTACAACATAGGGAAGGCAATCACCATCGCCAGGGACCCCTGACAGAGGGCCAGCTGTGACCCCAAAACCCAGGGCCCCTGGCCATGTACAATAGTTCAGGCCAGCCTCCTCACAGGTCCAGCCTGTTACTAGCAAGGCCCAACATCAGTGCAGGTGTGTGTGCCTGTTTATATGTGTCAGTACAGTTGTGTGTACCTACTTATATGTGTCAGTACAGGTGCGTGTGCTTGTTCATATGTGTCAGTTCATGCGTGTATGCCTCATCATATGTGTCACTGCAGGTGTGTGTGCCTGTATATATGTGTCAGTGCAGATGTGTGTTCCTGTTTATGCATGTCAGGCCAGGTGTTTGTTCATGTTTATGGGTGTCAATGCAGGTTTGCTGTGCCTGTTTATGGATGTCTGTACAGGAGGGTGTGCCTGTTTATATGTGTCAGTGGAGGTGTGTGTGCCTGTTTACATGTGTATGTTCACGTGTGTGTGCCTGATAATATGTGTTTCTACAGTGTGTGTGCTTGATAATATGTGTTTCTACAGTGTGTGTGCCTGTTTATAGCTGTCAGTGTTGGTGTGTGACTGTTTATATGTGTCAGTACAGGTGAGTGTGGCTGTTTATGTGTGTCAGTTCATGTGTGTTTGCATGATTATATGTGACAGGGCAGGTGTTTGTGCCTATTTATGGGTGTCAGTGCAGGTGCATGCGACTGTTTTTATGTATCAGTTCAGGTGTGTGTGCCTGTTTATATGTGTCAGTACAAGTGTGTGTGCCTGTTTATGTATCAGGGCAACTGTGTGTGCCTACTTATATGTGCCAGTACAGGTGTGTGTGCTTGTTTTATATGTGTCAGGTCTTGTGTGTATGCCTGATCATATGTGTCACTGCACGTGTATGTGCCAGTATATGTGTCATATTGCTATGTGCCTGTTATTTGTCAGTTCATGTGTGTGTGCCTAGTCATATGTCTCACTGCAGGTGTGTGTGCCTGTTTATGTGTGTCAGTGAAGATGTGTGTTCCTGTTTATGGGTGTTAATGCAGGTGTGTGGGCCTTTTATGGGAGTCTGTGCACATGTGTGTTCCTGCTTTTATGTGTCACTGCAGGTGTGTGTGTCTTTTTATGTGGGTCAGTGCAGGTGTGTTTGCCTGTTTATATGTGTAAGTACATGTAAGTATGCCTGTTTAGATGTGTCAGTTCATGTGTGTGTCCCTGATCATATGTGTCACTGCAGGTGTGTGTGCCTGTTTATATGTGTCAGTGTAGTTGTATGTGCCTACTTATATGTGTCAGTATAGGTATGTGTGCTTCTACATATGTGTCGTTCATGTGTGTGTGCCTGATCACATGTGCCTCTTTATGGGTGACGGTGCTGGTGTGTGTGCTTGTATATGTGTCAGTGCAGATGTGTGTTCCTGTTTATGAGTGTCAGGCCAGGTGTGTGTTCATGTTTATGGTTGTCAATGCAGGTTTGTTGTGCCTGTTTATGAATGTCTATATAGGAGGGTGTGCCTGTTTATATGTGTCAGTGGAGGTGTGTGTGCCTGTTTATATCTGTCAGTTCATGTATGTGTGCCTAATAATATATGTTTCTGCAGTGTGTGTGCCTTTTTATGGTTGTCAGTGCAGGTGTGTGACTGTTTATATGTGTCAGTACAGGTGTGTGTGGCTGTTTGTATGTGTCAGTTCTTGTGTGTGTGACTGATCATATGTGTCACTGCAGGTGTGTGTGCCTATTTATGGGTGTCAGTGCAGGTGTGTGCCTGTTTTTATGTGTCAGTTCATGTGTGTATGCCTGATCATATGTTTCTGAATGTGTGTGTGCCAGTTTATATGTGTTAGCGCAGGTGTATGTGCTTATTTATGTGTGTCAATGCAGGTGTGTGTTTGAGTTTATGGGTGTCATGGCAGGTGTGTGTTCTTGTTTATGTGTGTCAGTGCAGGTGTGTGTCTGTGTATGGGTGTCAGTGCAGGTTTGTTTGCCTGTTTATATGTGTCAGTTCATGTGTATGTGCCTGTTTATATGGGTCAGTGCAGGTTTGTTTGCCTGGTTATGGGTGTCAGTGCAGGTGTGTGTGCCTGGTTATGAGTTTCATTACAGGTGTGTGTGCCTGTTTAAATGTGTCAGTTCATGTTTGTGTGCCTGATCATATGTGTCATGGCAGGTGTGTGTGCCTCTTTATGGGTGTCAGTCTAGGTGTGTTCCTGTTTATGGGTGTCAAGGCAGGTGTGATCCTGATTATTGGTGTCAATGCAGTTGCGTGTGCGTGTTTATGGGTGTCACCACAGGTGTTTGTGCCTTTTTATGGGTGTCAGTGTGGATCTGTGTGCATGTATATATGCCTCATCATATGTGTCAGTGCAGATGTGTGTGCCTGTTTTTATGTGTCAGTGCAGGTGTCTGTGCCTGTTTATGTGTCAATACAGGTGTGTGTGCTTGTTTTTATGTGTCATTTCATGTGTGTGTGCCTGATCATATGTCTCACTGCAGGGGTTTTCCTGTTTATGTGTGTAAGGGCAGGTGTGTTTTCCTCTTTATGGATGTCAGTTCATGTGTGTGTGCCTGTATATATGTGTCAGTTCAGGTGGGTGTGTCTGATCATATGTGCTACTGCAGGTGTGTGTGCCTGATTCGGTGTGATAGTTTAGGTGTGTGTGTCTGTGCATGGGTGTCAGTACACGTATGTGTGGCTGTTTATATGTGTCAGTTCATGTGTGTGTACCTGATAATATGTGTCATTGTAGGTGTCTGTGCCTGTTTATGGGTGTCAGTGTAGGTGTTTGTCTGTTTATATGTGTCAGAGCAGGTGTGTGTGCCTGTTAATATGGGTCAGAAAAGGTTTGTTTGCCTGTTTATGGGTTTCAGTGCAGATGTGTGTGCCTGTTTATATGTGTCAGTGCAGGTGTGTGTGCCTGTTTATATGTGTCAGTTCATGTGTGTGTGTCTTATCATATGTGTAACTGCAGGTGTGTGTGCCTGTTTATGGGTGTCAGTACAGGTGTGTGTGCCTGTTTATATGTGTCAGTACAGGTGTATGTGCCTGTTTTTATATGTCAGGTCATGTGTGTGTGCCTGATCATATGTCTCATTGCAGGTGTGTGTTCCTGTTTATGTGTATCAATGCAGGTGTGTGTGCCTGTTTATATGTGTCAGTGCAGATGTGTGTTCCTTTTTATGGGTGCCAGGGCAGGTGTGTGTGCCTGTTTTGTGTGTATGTTTAGGTGTGTCTTCCTATTTATGAGTGTCAGAGCAGGTGTGTGTGCCTGTTTATGGGTGTCTGTACAGGTATGTGTGCATGTTTTTGTGTGGCAATTCAGGTGTTTGTGCCTGTTTATATGTGTCAGTGCAGGTGTGTCTTCTTGTTTTTATGTGTCAGTGCAAGTGTGTGTACCTGTTTATATTGGTCAGTGAAGGTGGGGGGGCCTGTTTATGGGTGTCAGTACAGGTGTGTTTCTGTTAATATGTGGCAGTGCAGATGTGTGTTCCTGTTCATGAGTGTCAGGGCAAGTGTGTTTTCCTGTTTATGGATGTCAGTGCATGTGTGTGTGTGCCTGTTTATATGTGTCAGTTCAGGTGGGCGTGTCTGATCATATGTGCTACTGCAGGTGTGTATGCCTGATTCTGCGTGGCAGTTTAGGTGTGTGTGCCTGTGTATATGTGCCAGTACAGGTGTGTGTGTGGCTGTATATATGTGTCAGTTCATCTGTGTGTGCCTGATCATAGGTGTCATAGTAGGTGTCTGTTCCTGTTTACATGTGTCAGGGCAGGTGTATGTTCCTGTTTATGGGTGTCAATGCAGATTTGTTTGCCTCTTTATGGGTGTCAGTGCAGGAGTGAGTGCTTGTTTATGTGTCAGTGGAGGTGTATGTGCATGTATATATGTGTCAGTGCCGGTATGTGTGCCTGTTTATATGTGTCAGTTCATGTGTGTGTGCCTCATCATATGTGTCAGTGCTGGCATGTGTGCCTATTTATGGGTGTCAGTGCAGGTGTGTGTGTGAATGTATTTATGTGTCACTTCATGTAGGTGTGCCTGATCATATGTCTCACTGCAGTTTGCGCCTGTTTATGGGTTTCAGAGCAGGTGTGTGTGGATGTTTATATATGTCAGTGCAGATGTGTGTTCCTGTTTATGGGTGTCAGGGCAGGTGTGTTTTCCTCTTTATGGATGTCAGTGCATATGTGTGTTCCTGTTTATATGTGTCACTTCAGGTGGGTGTGTCTGATCACATGTGCTACTGCAAGTGTGTGTGCCTGATTCTGTCTGGTAGTTTAGGTGTGTGTGCCTCTGTATGGGTATCAGTACAGGTGTGTGTGGCTGTTTATATGTGTCAGTTCATGTGTGTGTGCCTGATGATATGTATCACCGTAGGTGTCTGTGCCTATTTGTGGGTTTCTTTGCAGGTGTTTGCCTCTTTATATGTGTCTGTGAAGGTGTGTGTGTCTGTTTAGGTGTGTCAGTGCAGGGATGTGTGTCTGTCTATGGGTTTCAGTGCAGGTGTATGTGTGTAGGTGTTTATGAGTCACTGCAGGTGTTTGTGAATATTTATATGTGTCCATGCATTTGTGTGTCCCTGTTTATATAAGTCAGTGCAGGTGTGTGTGTCTATTTAGGTGTTTCAGTACAGGTGTGTGTGCCTGTTTATATGTGTCAGTGCAGATGTTTGTGCCTTTTTATATGTGTCAGTGCAGGTGTATGTTCCTGTTTATGGGTATCATGGCAGGTGTGTTTACCTGTTTACATGTGTCAGGGCAGGTGTGTGTGACTGCTTATATGTGTCAGTTCAGGTGTGTTGATCTGTTTATATGTGTCAGTGCAGGTGTTTGTAGCTGATTATATGCATCAGTTCTGGTGTGAGACCCTGTTTATGGGAGTCAGTACAAGTATGTTTACCTGTTTATGGGTGTCAGTGAAGGTGTGTGTGCCTGTTTATATGTATCAGTGCTGGTGTATATGACTGTATATATGTGTGAGTGCATGTGTGTGTACCTGTTTATATGTGGCAATGCAGGTGTTTGTGCCTGTTTATATGTGTCAGTGCAGGTGTGTGTGCCTTTTTATGGGTGTCAATACAAGTGACTGTACCTGTTTATGGGTGTCATTGCAGGTGTGTGTGCCTGTTTATGGGTTTCATTGCAGATGTTTGCCTCTTTCTATGTGTGAGTGCAGGTGGGTGTGTCTGTTTATGTGTGTCAGTGCAGGGATATATTCCTCTTTATGGGTGTCAGTGCAGGTGTGTAGAGCTGTTTCAGTTGCAGTGCAGGTGTGTGTGCCTGTTTATGGGTGTCATCGCAGGTGTGTGTGTGTGAATGTTTATATGTGTTAGTGGAGGTGTGTGTACCTGTTTATATGTGTCAATGGAGGTTTTTGTACCTGTTTATATGTGTCAGTACAGCAGTGTGTGCCTGTTTATGGGTGTCATTGCAGGTGTGTATGCCCCTTTATAAGTGTCATTGCATGTGTGTTTGCCTGTTTATATGTGTCAGTATATGTGTTAGTGTCTATTTATGTGTGTCAGTGCAGGTGTGTGTTCCTATTTGTGGGTGTCAGTACAAGTATGTGTGCCAGTTTATAAATGAAATTGCAGGAGTTTTTGTCTGTTTATATGTGTCAGTGCAGGTGTGTGTGCTTGTTTATATGTGTCAGTGCAGGGATGTGTGCCTGTTTTGGCTGTCAGTGCAGTTGTGTTAGCTGTTTACATTTGTCAGTGCAGAGTGTGTGCCTGTTTATATGTGTAAGTTCAGTTGTGTGTGCCTGTTTTTATGTGTCAGTTCAGGTGTTTGAGCTTGTTTACAGGGGTCAGTGCAGGTGTATGTGCCAGGTAATGGGTGTCTGTACACATGTGTATACCTGTCAATGTGTGTCAGTGCTTGTTTATATGTGTCAATGAAGGTGTGAGTGAGCCTGATAATATATGAGTCAGTGCAGGTGTGTGTGCATGTGTACCAGTGTCAGTGCAGGCATGTGTGCCTGTTTATATGTATTAGTATAGGTGTGTGTGCCTATTTATATGTGTCATTTCAGGTGTGTGTGCCTGGTAATATGTGTCAGTTCATATGTGTGTGCCTGATCATATGAAGGTGGGTGTGATTTTTATGGGTGTTAGTGCAAGTGAGTGTGCCTGTTTATAACTGTCAGTTTTTGTGTGTTTGCCTTATGGTATATGTCACCTCAAATATGTGTCACTGTTTATTGGTATCAGTGCAGGTGTGTGAGCCTATTTTTAGGTGTCAGTACAGGTGTGCGTGCCTGTTTTCATGTGTCAGTTCACATATGTGTATCTGATAAGATGTGTTCGTGCATGTCTGTGTCTGTTTATGGGTTTCAGTGCTGGTGTGTGTGCCTGTTTATATGTGTCATTGCAGGTGAGTGCATGATCATATGTGCCAGTTAATGTGTGTGTGCCATATAATATATGTAACAGCAGGTTTGTGTGCCTTTTATATGAGTCAGTGCAGGACTGTGTACCTGTTTATGCATGTCAGTGCAGGTGTGTGTTCCTGTTTATGGGTGTCAATGCAGGTGTATGTGCCTATTCATGGTGTCACTACAGGTGAGTGTGCCTGTCCGAGTCTAAGCAGCACTGACTGCATGGGCTTCCTGAGCCCCTGTGTGCCCATGTTCGCTGAACAAACCACTGAGGGAGGCGCCTAGAGGGATGCCCGCCTTACCACAAGGGAGGAGGCCCCGCTCCACACGCTCACAATTCCTTAACCTGGAGCTTGGCTCAGGATGTGCGTTCCATCTGCTCCATTTCACTGATCTCACAACAGGGGGATGCCCGTCTCCCTCAGGATGCGTGGAGTCATGGGCAAGGCCGAGAGCTTCCGCAAAGCTTTCAGCAGCTTGTGTGGCTGTGTGGTGGTGCCCAGGCGGACCTTGTACTTCCACGTGGCCCGCAGCACCCGCTTCCCCTCCATCCCCATCCCCACCCGCTTGCCTGGCTGGTGCCAGGAGTGGCTCACGGCAGCTGCGACTGTCCCCCAGCTAGTTCCTTTGATGGCACTTCACTGCGTGGTCACTGGTCTCTCGAGGGCGGGCGCCGCACAGCTCTCTACCAGCTCCCAGGGCGGTGGGCTCTAGCCAACGCGATGCCTCCCCGCCTCACTCGCACTCACTCGTACCTGGCTTCTGCTCCTCCTACAACGCGTAAATCCCTGGTCCTGCAGAGCTCTGGCGCCCGCCCCAGCCCCCGCTCCCGGCCTTTATATACTCCCCACATCCTGGACCCACCCTCTCGGCTCGCTGTGCTTCTTATTGGCCAGCTGGGCTCCTTGTGCATCAAGGTTCCTCCCAGAAAACCCTGGCTTTCCCCCACAAGCTCCTCCGAACACGCCTTCAGGGATGCGCGCCTTACCACAAGGGAGGAGGCCCCGCTCCACACACCCACAATTCCTTCCCTGGCGCTTGGCTCAGGACGTGCCTTCCATCCGCTCCGTCCGTTTCACTCATCTCACAGCAGGGGTGCAAACACAGCCCCCTTCCTTGGCATGACAACATCTGTTTCTTTTCCTCTATGTACTCTCCTTAGGATCATCCCCGTTCCTCTCCACCAAGCTGCTACCATCCTGCTTCCTTTTCCAGTTGTCTCACTTCTCTGCCGGGCGGTGTCTCTGAATGGATTTCCTTGACTCTTTCATTTTCAGTTTTGGGGCAGAATTTCCCCCCTTTGTTTGCTTGGCTGTTTGGTCTGTTTATTGCTTGAAATTCCACAGGGACCTGCCATAGGAAACTTACGCAGCCCCAGGTGCTCCGTCCCACCCAGCCCCACACCCAGCCCCAGCACCCACCCCACCACGAGTCCCATTCCCAGTCCCAGCCCCAAATTCCCATTTCCACTGGTGCCTGGTTATTAGGCCAAAGAAGTAGCTCAAGATTATTCGGGGCGGTTTGCCTATCTAATTTAATTCAGTGACAAGGTAGGAAAGAAAGTTTCCGATGTGTGGGTATAAAGTATCCTCTTCCTCCCACAACTACCCCATGAAGGCAGTCGGGAGGGCGAAGGAGACCGGCCAGATGTTAAAGTTGCCAGAAGCTGCTTGGGCGTGGTGGGAGTTTGCCTCTCGTCCCAGCACTTGGGAAAAGCCCTGTGGAGTTCCTTGCTGCCAGCCCCAGAAGAGCTAGTGACATCCAGCTCAGCCTGGGCCAGACAGAGAGCCTCGCTTGCAAAACCCACCAATCAAGAAATAATAAAGAAATACACGAATAACCCATCATATAAGCCAATAGACAGTTCGATGAAGAATTACAATTAAAAACTAACAGGCCATGGTGTTCAGAAAACGCCTGAAACAATCAAGACGTTTGCGTGTGAGTCTTGCCACAGCTTGGAAGCATCAGGGAGCAGTGTGTCCTGAGCAACAGGCGAGAAAGACGGGTCGTGGTGAACTAACTGGAGGGCTGTAGGTGACTGCAGAGATTTCCACCGCGGGTGGGGGTGGGGGTGGGGGGGGGGGTGGGGGTGGGAGCGTAAAATCCGTGATTTCCTAATGTGCCCATGCTCGCTGAACATCCCACTGACAAAGTCTGAATGGAGCCGCTGCTCCCGTCCCCAATGCACCGGATCTTGCTGGACGGGAGCGCAGTCGCAGTGTGTGCCGGTGTCTGTTGATTCATGGCGTCCTGATTCATTGCTTCAGCCAAGTGCCTTGGCGGGGATATGTATGGCCTTCAAGCCAGTGGCTCCTGGGCAGGCAGAGTGTGAGCAGTGGCTGCAGAACCTGTCCCCTGGCCCGATGCGGGGAGCTGGGGTCCATTCCAGGGACAGCGGTGGAAAGGTGCAGCCGAGTTCAGAGTCCAGTTTACATCTCTGGCCAAAGGGCCATGCTTCCTGTGCCGCACTCATCTCCTGGAGCACAACTTCTTGTAATCTCTTCTGGCCTTGGCCATGAGTGGGGCGACTTTCTTGGCTGGGACACTTCTGCCATTTTTCACTGTCCCCCAAGAAGCCACTGACGTGTTCAGGGGGCGTGCAGAGGCTGGTTTGGGGACAGAGGCAGGACTGGTCCCCGAGGCACACTGGCTGGATTTGACAGATTTATCCGCCCCACCTGTGGCACCATGCTCCCGACCTTGGGGAAGAAGGCTGCCGCCTGCTGGCCACATCCCGCTATTGACGAGGACCATCCGGGTTGGCAGGCTTTGGGGAGGATGGACCTCAGCAGCCCTGCTGCTGCTGCTGCTGCTGCTGCTGCTGCTGCTGCTGCTGCTGTTGGGTTCTGGGAGACTCCGCTCTGGAGGCACCTGCGGCCGCTGGTCCTTCTCCAGCCTGGTCTCCCAGCCCTGCCAAGCTCTGAGGCAGTGAAGCCTCCATAAGCCACCCGACGCAGCAAGGATTTCTGCAGGTCTCTTGTCCAGGGAACGGGGCTGGGCGGGTGAGTGCTCGTCCCGGGAGGGACAGCAGACAGGATTCCGTGGGATTTCGCTTGCTGGCAAGGTGCAACTCGCTTCCCCGTCCTCCTCCTGTCCCTCCAGCTCTTCCCGCCTGGGGCTTGAATGCGGCTCCATGCACTGGGCTGGACGCCTGGCATCCCGTAGGGAGCGGTGGCCCTGCCTGTGTCCAGAACTGAACGGTTTCATGGGGTGCACTCTGGCTCCCCCAGGTGCAGGCTCATCTCCTGCTTTGGAAGGGCAACAGAGCACCATGCCCTCACATCTGCAGGAAGACGCCCATTCCGAGCCCAAGCGGCACCCGCCTCCTTGGGCTTCCTGTGGCCTGGCAGATGGGGGATCCTGGAGCAGAGCCGGGTCTCCCTGGGAGATCCCCGCCAATGTCAGCGTTCCGCACTGGCCCTGCTGCCGAGCCAGCCTCTTCCAGCGGGAAGCCAAATCCCTCGCCAAGGGTCCAAGGAGCGTGTGTACGCGCAAGCCCTTCACCGTCTTCCTGATGCCCGTCTCCCTCAGGATGCGTGGAGTCATGGGCAAGGCCGAGAGCTTCCGCAAAGCTTTCAGCAGCTTGTGTGGCTGTGTGGTGGTGCCCAGGCGGACCTTGTACTTCCACGTGGCCCGCAGCACCCGCTTCGCCATCCATCCCCATCCCCATCCCCATCCACACCCCCTTGCCTTGGCTGGTGCCAGGAGTGGCTCACGGCAGCTGCGACTGTCCCCCAGCTAGTTCCTTTGATGGCACTTCACTGCGTGGTCACTGGTCTCTCGAGGGCGGGCGCTGCACAGCTCTCTACCAGCTCCCAGGGCGGTGGGCTCTAGCCAACGCGATGCCTCCCCTCGCCTCACTCGCACCTGGCTTCTGCTCCTCCTACAGCGCCCGAAATCCCTGGTCCTGCAGAGCTCTGGCGCCCGCCCCCGCTCCCGGCCTTTAGATACTCCCCACATCCTGGACCCACCCTCTCGGCTGGCTCGCTGTGCTTCTTATTGGCCAGCTGGGCTCCTTGCGCATCGAGGTTCCTCCCAGAAAACCCTGGCTTTCCCCCACAAGCTCCTCCGAACACGCCTTGAGGGATGCGCGCCTTACCACTAGGGAGGAGGCCCCGCTCCGCACACCCACAATTCCTTCACCTGGAGCTTGGCTCAGGACGTGCTTTCCATCAGCTCCGTTTCACTCATCTCACAGCAGGGGTGCAAACACAGCCCCCATTCCTAGGCGTGACAACATCGGTTTCTTTTCCTATATGTACTCTCCTTAGGATCATCCCCATTCCTCTCCACCAAGCTGCTACCATCCTGCTTCCTTTTCCAGTTGTCTCACTTCTCTGCCTGGCAGTGTCTCTGAATGGATTTCCTTGACTCTTTCATTTTCGGTTTTGGGGCAATTTTTTTTTTTCGCTCTGTTTGCTTGGCTGTTTTGTCCGTTTTTGCTTGAAATTCCACAGGGAACTGCCATAGGACACTTATGCAGCCCCAGGTGCTCCGTCCCACCCTGCCCCACACCCAGCCCCAGCACCCACCCCAACACGAGTCCCATTCCCAGTCCCAGCCCCAAATTCCCATTTCCACTGGTGCCTGGTTATTAGGCCAAAGAAACAGCTCAAGATGATTCGGGGAGTTTGCCTATCTAATTTAATTCAGTGACAAGGTCGGAAAGAAAGTTTCCGATGTGTGCTTATAAAGTATCCCCTTCCTCCCACAACTACCACATGAAGGCACTCGGGAGGGTGAATAGACCAGATGTTCAAGTTGCCAGAAGCTGCTTGGGCGTGGTGGAGTGTGTGCCTCGTCCCAGCACTTGGGAAAAGCCCTGTGGAGTTCCTTGCTGCCAGCCCCAGAAGAGCTAGTGACATCCAGCTCAGCCTGGGCCAGACAGAGAGCCTCGCTTGCAAAACCCACCAATCAAGAAATAATAAAGAAATACACGAATAACCCATCATATAAGCCAATAGACAGTTCGATGAAGAATTACAATTAAAAACTAACAGGCCATGGTGTTCAGAAAACGCCTGAAACAATCAAGACGTTTGCGTGTGAGTCTTGCCACAGCTTGGAAGCATCAGGGAGCAGTGTGTCCTGAGCAACAGGCGAGAAAGACGGGTCGTGGTGAACTAACTGGAGGGCTGTAGGTGACTGCAGAGATTTCGCACCGGGGGGGGGTGGGGTGGGGGGGGGGTGGGAGCGTAAAATCCGTGATTTCCTAATGTGCCCATGCTCGCTGAACATCCCACTGACAAAGTCTGAATGGAGCCGCTGCTCCGTCCCCAGTGCACCGGATCTTGCTGGACGGGAGCGCAGTCGCAGTGTGTGCCGGTGTCTGTTGATTCATGGCGTCCTGATTCATGGCTTCAGCCAAGTGCCTTGGCGGGGATATGGATGGCCTTCAAGCCAGTGGCTCCTGGGCAGGCAGAGTGTGAGCAGTGGCTGCAGAACCTGTCCCCTGGCCCGATGCGGGGAGCTGGGGTCCATTCCAGGGACAGCGGTGGAAAGGTGCAGCCGAGTTCAGAGTCCAGTTTACATCTCTGGCCAAAGGGCCATGCTTCCTGTGCCGCACTCACCTCCTGGAGCACAACTTCTTGTAATCTCTTCTGGCCTTGGCCATGAGTGGGGCGACTTTCTTGGCTGGGACACTTCTGCCATTTTTCACTGTCCCCCAAGAAGCCACTGACGTGTTCAGGGGGCGTGCAGAGGCTGGTTTGGGGACAGAGGCAGGACTGGTCCCCGAGGCACACTGGCTGGATTTGACAGATTTATCCGCCCCACCTGTGGCACCATGCTCCCGACCTTGGGGAAGAAGGCTGCCGCCTGCTGGCCACCTCCCGCTATTGACGAGGACCATCCGGGTTGGCAGGCTTTGGGGAGGATGGACCTCAGCAGCCCTGCTGCTGCTGCTGCTGCTGCTGCTGCTGCTGCTGCTGCTGCTGTTGCGGTTGGGTTCTGGGAGACTCCGCTCTGGAGGCACCTGCGGCCGCTGGTCCTTCTCCAGCCTGGTCTCCCAGCCCTGGTTTTTCTCTTCCTGCCAAGCTCTGAGGCAGTGAAGCCTCCATAAGCCACCCGACGCAGCAAGGATTTCTGCAGGTCTCTTGTCCAGGGAACGGGGCTGGGCGGGTGAGTGCTCGTCCCGGGAGGGACAGCAGACAGGATTCCGTGGGATTTCGCTTGCTGGCAAGGTGCAACTCGCTTCCCCGTCCTCCTCCTGTCCCTCCAGCTCTTCCCGCCTGGGGCTTGAATGCGGCTCCATGCACTGGGCTGGACGCCTGGCATCCCGTAGGGAGCGGTGGCCCTGCCTGTGTCCAGAACTGAACGGCTTCATGGGGTGCACTCTGGCTCCCCCAGGTGCAGGCTCATCTCCTGCTTTGGAAGGGCAACAGAGCACCATGCCCTCACATCTGCAGGAAGACGCCCATTCCGAGCCCAAGCGGCACCCGCCTCCTTGGGCTTCCTGTGGCCTGGCAGATGGGGGATCCTGGAGCAGAGCCGGGTCTCCCTGGGAGATCCCCGCCAATGTCAGCGTTCCGCACTGGCCCTGCTGCCGAGCCAGCCTCTTCCAGCGGGAAGCCAAATCCCTCGCCAAGGGTCCAAGGAGCGTGTGTACGCGCAAGCCCTTCACCGTCTTCCTGATGCCCGTCTCCCTCAGGATGCGTGGAGTCATGGGCAAGGCCGAGAGCTTCCGCAAAGCTTTCAGCAGCTTGTGTGGCTGTGTGGTGGTGCCCAGGCGGACCTTGTACTTCCACGTGGCCCGCAGCACCCGCTTCCCCTCCATCCCCATCCCCCCATCCCCTTGCCTGGCTGGTGCCAGGAGTGGCTCACGGCAGCTGCGGCTCTCCCCCCGCTAGCTCCTTTGATGGCACTTCACTGCGTGGTCACTGCTGGCTCGAGGGCGGGCACTGCACAGGTCACTACCAGCTCCCAGGGCGTTGGGCTCTAGCCTCCGCGATGCCTCCCCTCGCCTCACTCGTCCACTTCCCTGCACGCGGGCTTCCGTTCCTCCTACAGCGCCCGAATCCCTGGTCCTGCAGAGCTCTGGCGCCCGCCCCCGCTCCCGGCCTTTAGATACTCCCCACATCCTGGACCCACCCTCTCGGCTGGCTCGCTGTGCTTCTTATTGGCCAGCTGGGCTCCTTGCGCATCGAGGTTCCTCCCAGAAAACCCTGGCTTTCCCCCACAAGCTCCTCCGAACACGCCTTGAGGGATGCGCGCCTTACCACTAGGGAGGAGGCCCCGCTCCGCACACCCACAATTCCTTCACCTGGAGCTTGGCTCAGGACGTGCTTTCCATCAGCTCCGTTTCACTCATCTCACAGCAGGGGTGCAAACACAGCCCCCATTCCTAGGCGTGACAACATCGGTTTCTTTTCCTCTATGTACTCTCCTTAGGATCATCCCCGTTCCTCTCCATCAAACCGGTAAAATCCTGCTTCCTTTTCCAGTTGTCTCACTTCTCTGCCGGGCGGTGTCTCTGAATGGATTTCCTTGACTCTTTCATTTTCAGTTTTGGGGCAGAATTTCCCCCCTTTGTTTGCTTGGCTGTTTGGTCTGTTTATTGCTTGAAATTCCACAGGGACCTGCCATAGGACACTTATGCAGCCCAGGTGGTGCTCCGTCCCCCCCCTGCCCCACACCCAGCCCCAGCACCCACCCCAACACGAGTCCCATTCCCAGTCCCAGCCCCAAATTCCCATTTCCACTGGTGCCTGGTTATTAGGCCAAAGAAACAGCTCAAGATAATTCGGGGAGGTTTGCCTATCTAATTTAATTCAGTGACAAGGTAGGAAAGAACGTTTCCGATGTGTGGGTATAAAGTATCCTCTTCCTCCCACAACTACCACATGAAGGCACTCGGGAGGGCGAATAGACCAGATGTTCAAGTTGCCAGAAGCTGCTTGGGCGTGGTGGAGTGTGTGCCTCGTCCCAGCACTTGGGAAAAGCCCTGTGGAGTTCCTTCCTGCCAGCCCTAGAAGAGCTAGTGACATCCAGCTCAGCCTGGGCCAGAAGAGACCCTCGCTTGCAAAACCCAGCCATCAAGAAACAATAAATAAATACACGAAGACCCCATCACACGAGCTAATAGACACTTCGATGAATAATGACAATTAAAAACTAACAGGCCATTGTGTTCAGAAAAGGCCTGAACCCATCAAGATGGTTGCGCGTGAGTCTTGCCACAGCTTGGAAGCATCAGGGAGCAGTGTGTCCAGGGCAACAGGCGAGAAAGACGGGTCGAGGTGAACTGGAGGGCTGTAGGTGATTGCAGAGATTTCCACCGCGGGTGGGGTGGGGGGGGGGGTGGGGGTGGGGGTGGGAGCGTAAAATCCGCGATTTCCTAATGTGCCCATGCTCGCTGAACATCCCACTGACAAAGTCTGAATGGAGCCCCTGCTCCGTCCCCAATGCACCGGATCTTGCTGGACGGGAGCGCAGTCGCAGTGTGTGCCGGTGTCTGTTGATTCATGGCATCCTGATTCATTGCTTCAGCCAAGTGCCTTGGCTGGGATATGTATTGCTTTCACGCCTGTGGCTCCTGGGCAGGCAGAGTTTGAGCAGTGGCTGCAGAACCTGTCCCCTGGCCCGATGCAATGAGCTGGGGTCCATTCCAGGGACAGCGGTGGAAAGGTGCAGCCGAGTTCAGAGTCCAGTTTACATCTCTGGCCAAAGGGCCATGCTTCCTGTGCCGCACTCATCTCCTGGAGCACAACTTCTTGTAATCTCTTCTGGCCTTGGCCATGAGGGGCGACTTTCTTGGCTGGGACACTTCTGCCATTTTTCACTGTCCCCAAGAAGCCACTGACGTGTTCAGGGGCGTGCAGAGGCTGGTTTGGGGACAGAGGCAGGACTGGTCCCTGTGGCACAGTGGCTGGATTTGACAGATTTATCCGCCCCACCTGTGGCACCATGCTCCCGCCCTTGGGCAAGAAGGCTGCCGCCTGCTGGCCATATCCCGCTATTGACGAGGATCATCTGGGTTGGCAGGCTTTGGGGATTCCGGACCTCAGCAGCGCTGCTGCTGCTGTTGCTGCTGCTCGGTGCTGGGAGACTCCGCTCTGGAGGCACCTGCGGCCGCTGGTCCATCTCCAGCCAGGTCGCCCAGCCCCTGGTTTTTCTCTTCCTGCCAAGCTCTGAGGCAGTGAAGCCTCCATAAGCCACTCGTCGCAGCACGGATTTCTGCAGTTCTCTTGTCCAGGGCACGGGGCTGGGCGGGTGAGTGCTGGTCCCGGGAGGGCCAGCAGACAGGATTCCGTGGGATTTCGCTTGCTGGCAAGGTGCAACTCGCTTCCCCCTCCTCCTCCCGTTCCTCCAGCTCTTCCCGCCTGGGGCTTGAATGCGGCTCCATGTGCTGGGCTGGCCGACTTGCGTCGTGCAGGGAGCGGTGGCCCTGCCTGCGTCCAGAACTGAACGGTTTCATGGGGTGCACTGAGCCTCCCCCAGGTGCAGGCTCATCTCCTGCTTTGGAAGGGCAAGAGAGCACCATGCCCTCACATCTGCAGGAAGACGCCCATTCCGAGTCCAAGCGGCACCCGCCTCCTTGGGCTTCCTGTGTCCTGGCAGATGGGGGAACCTGGAGCAGAGCCGGATCTCCGTGAGAGATCCCCGCCCATGTCAGCGCTCCGCACCGGCCCTGCTGCCGAGCCAGTCTCTCCCAGCGGGAAGCCAGATCCCTCGCCAAGGGTCCAAGGAGCGTGTGGATGCGCAAGCCCTTCACCGGCTTCCCTGATGCCCGTCTCCCTCAGGATGCGTGGAGTCATGGGCAAGGCCGAGAGTCTTCCGCAAAGCTTTCAGCAGCTTGTGTGGCTGTGTGGTGGTGCCCAGGCGGACCTTGTACTTCCACGTGGCCCGCAGCACCCGCTCCGCCTCCATCCCCATCCCCACCCCCTTGCCTGGCTGGTGCCAGGAGTGGCTCACTCACAGCAGCTGCGACTGTCCCCCAGCTAGTTCCTTTGATGGCACTTCACTGCGTGGTCACTGGTCTCTCGGGGCGGGCGCCGCACAGCTCTCTACCAGCTCCCAGGGCGGTGGGCTCTGTCCAACGCGATGCCTCCCCTCGCCTCACTCGTACCTGGCTTCTGCTCCTCCTACAACGTAAATCCCTGGTCCTGCAAATCCCTGGCCCCGCTCCTGCCCTGGCCTGACTCTGGCGCCCCAGCCCCGCTCCCGGCCTTTATATACTCCCCCCACATCCTGGACCCACCCTCGGCTCGCTGTGCTTCTTATTGGCCAGCTGGGCTCCTTGTGCATCAAGGTTTCCTCCCAGAAAACCCTGGCTTTCCCCACAAGCTCCTCCGAACACGCCTACAGGGATGTGCGCCTTACCACAAGGAGGCCCTGCTCCACACACCCACAATTCCTTCCCCTGGCGCTTGGCTCAGGACGTGCCTTCCATCAGCATCAGCTCCGTTTCACTCATCTCACAGCAGGGGTGCAAACACAGCCCCCTTCCTAGGCATGACAACATCTGTTTCTTTTCCCTCTATGTACTCTCCTTAGGATCATCCCCGTTCCTCTCCACCAAGCTGCTACCATCCTGCTTCCTTTTCCAGTTGTCTCACTTCTCTGCCTGGCAGTGTCTCTGGAATGGATTTCCTTGACTCTTTCATTTTCGGTTTTTCGCAGCTGTCCTTTAATGGATTTCCTTTCTTTCATTTTTTTTTTCATTTTGGGGGCAATTTTTTTTTTTCGCTCTGTTTGCTTGGCTGTTTGGTCCGTTTATTGCTTGAAATTCCACAGGGAACTGCCATAGGACAACTTATGCAGCCCCAGGTGCTCCGTCCCACCCTGCCCCACACCCAGCCCCAGCACCCACCCCACCACGAGTCCCATTCCCAGTCCCAGCCCCAAATTCCCATTTCCACTGGGTGCCTGGTTATTAGGCCAAAAACAGCTCAAAGATGATTCGGGAGGTTTGCCTCTAATTTTAATTCAGTGACAAGGTCGGAAAGAAAGTTTCGATGTGTGCTTATAAAGTATCCCCTTCCTCCCACAACTACCACATGAAGGCACTCGGGAGGGTGAATAGACCAGATGTTCAAGTTGCCAGAAGCTGCAGGGCGTGGTGGAGTGTGTGCCTCGTCCCAGCCAGGGAAAAGCCCTGGGAGTGCCCTGTGGTGGAGTGTTGCCTCGTCCTCAGCACTTGGGAAAGCCCTGTGGAGTTCCTTCCTGCCAGCCCCAGAAGAGCTAGTGACATCCAGCTCAGCCTGGGCCAGACAGAGAGCCTCGCTTGCAAAACCCACCAATCAAGAAATAATAAAGAAATACACGAATAACCCATCATATAAGCCAATAGACAGTTCGATGAAGAATTACAATTAAAAACTAACAGGCCATGGTGTTCAGAAAACGCCTGAAACAATCAAGACGCGTTTGCGTGTGAGTCTTGCCACAGCTTGGAAGCATCAGGGAGCAGTGTGTCCTGAGCAACAGGCGAGAAAGACAGTCGTGGTGAACTAACTGGAGGGCTGTAGGTGACTGCAGAGATTTCCACCGCGGGGGGGTGGGGGTGGGGGTGGGGGTGGGGGTGGGAGCGTAAAATCCGTGATTTCCTAATGTCCCATGCTCGCTGAACCCATCAAAGTCTGACTGAAAAGTTCCCCAAACCCTGATGAAAATCTGGAGCCGCTGCTCCGGGCCCCAATGCACTCGGCACCGGATCTTGCTGGACGGGAGCGCAGTCGCAGTGTGGGCCGGCGTCTGTTGATTCATGGCGTCCTGATTCATTGCTTCAGCCAAGTGCCTTGGCGGGGATATGTATGGCCTTCAAGCCAGTGGCTCCTGGGCAGGCAGAGTGTGAGCAGTGGCTGCAGAACCTGTCCCCTGGCCCGATGCGGGGAGCTGGGGTCCATTCCAGGGACAGCGGTGGAAAGGTGCAGCCGAGTTCAGAGTCCAGTTTACATCTCTGGCCAAAGGGCCATGCTTCCTGTGCCGCACTCATCTCCTGGAGCACAACTTCTTGTAATCTCTTCTGGCCTTGGCCATGAGTGCCTGACTTTCTTGGCTGGACACTTGGCTGGGACACTTCTGCCATTTTTCACTGTCCCCAGGGGCCACACTGCTGGGACACTTCTGCCATTTTTCACTGTTCAGGGGCGTGCAGAGGCTGGTTTGGGGACAGAGGCAGGACTGGTCCCCGAGGCACACTGGCTGGATTTGACAGATTTATCCGCCCCACCTGTGGCACCATGCTCCCGACCTTGGGAAGAAGGCTGCCGCCTGCTGGCCACATGCCGCTATTGACGAGGACCATCCGGGTTGGCAGGCTTTGGGGAGGATGGACCTCAGCAGCCCTGCTGCTGCTGCTGCTGCTGCTGCTGCTGCTGCTGCTGCTGCTGCTGTTGCTGGGAGACTGGGAGACTCCGCTCTGGAGGCACCTGCGGCCGCTGGTCCTTCTCAGCCTGGTCTCCCAGCCCTGGTTTTCTCTCTTCCTGCCAAGCTCTGAGGCAGTGAAGCCTCCATAAGCCACCCGACGCAGCAAGGATTTCTGCAGGTCTCTTGTCCAGGGAACGGGCTTACTGTGGGCGTGAGTGCTCTGTCCCGGGGAGGGACAGCAGACAGGATTCCGTGGGATTTCGCTTGCTGGCAAGGTGCAACTCGTTCCCCTGTCCTCCTCCTCCTGTCCCTCCAGCTCTTCCCGCCTGGGGCTTGAATGCGGCTCCATGCACTGGGCTGGACGCCTGGCATCCCGTGGGGAGCGGTGGCCCTGCCTGTGTCCAGAACTGAACAGGTTTCATGGGGTGCACTCTGGCTCCCCCCCAGGTGCAGGCTCATCCCCTGCCGTGGGAGGGCAAGAGAGCACCATGCCCTCGCATCTGCAGGAAGACGCCCATTCCGAGTCCAAGCGGCACCCGCCTCCTTGGGCTTCCTGTGTCCTGGCAGATGGGGGAACCTGGAGCAGAGCCGGATCTCCCTGGGAGATCAATGTCAGCCTTCCACACTGGCCAATGCCTCTTCCAGCCCTGCTGCCCTGCTGCCGAGCCAGTGTCTCACAGCGGGAAGCCAGATCCCTCGCCAAGGGTCCAAGGAGCGTGTGGATGCGCAAGCCCTTCACCGGCTTCCCTGATGCCCGTCTCCCTCAGGATGCGTGGAGTCAAGGGTGAGGCCGAGAGTCTCCGCAAAGCTTTCAGCAGCTTGTGTGGCTGTGTGGTGGTGCCCAGGCGGACCTTGTACTTCCACGTGGCCCGCAGCACCCGCTTCGCCTCCATCGCCACCCCAATCGCCATCCCCATCCCCATCCCCATCCACACCCCCTTGCCTGGCTGGTGCCAGGAGTGGCTCACGGCAGCTGCGGCTCTCCCCCCGCTAGCTCCTTTGATGGCACTTCACTGCGTGGTCACTGCTGGCTCGAGGGCGGGCGCTGCACAGCTCACTGCCAGCTCCCAGGGCAGTGGGCTCTGTCCAACGCGATGCCTCCCCTCGCCTCACTTCCCTGCACCTGGCTTCTGCTCTTCCTACAGAGCCTGAATCCCTGGTCCTGCAGAGCTCTGGCGCCCGCCCCAGCCCTCCCCCCTTTTATATACCCCCACATCCTGGACCCACCCTCTCGGCTCGCTGTGCTGTCTTATTGGCCAGCTGGGCTCCTTGTGCATCAAGGTTCCTCCCAGAAAACCCTGGCTGTCTTCCCACAAGCTCCTCCGAACACACCTAGAGGGATGGTCGCCTGACCACAAGGGGCCCTGCTCCACACACCCACAATTCCTTCACCTGGCGCTTGGCTCAGGACGTGCCTTCCATCAGCTCCGTTTTTCACTCATCTCACAGCAGGGGTGCAAACACAGCCCCCTTCCAGGGCATGACAACATCTGTTTCTTTTCCTCTATGTACTCTCCTTAGGATCATCCCCGCTCCTCTCCATCAAGCTGCTAACATCCTGCTTCCTTTTCCAGTTGTCTCACTTCTCTGCCTGGCAGTGTCTCTGAATGGATTTCCTTGACTCTTTCATTTTCGTTTTGGGGCAATTTTTTTTTTTTTTTTTTTTTCTGTTTGTGCTTGGCTGTTTGGTCCGTTTATTGCTTGAAATTCCACAGGGACCTGCCATAGGACACTTATGCAGCCCCAGGTGCCCACCCTGCCCCACACCCAGCCCCAGCACCCCCCAGTCCCCCAGCCCCAGCCCCAAATTCCCATTTCCACTGGTGCCTGGTTATTAGGCCAGAGAAGTAGCTCAAGATTATTCCGGGCAGTTTGCCTATCTAATTTAATTCAGTGACAAGGTAGGAAAGAAAGTTTCTGATGTGTGGGTATAAAGTATCTTCTTACTCCCCCAACTACCACATGAAGGCACTCGGGAGGGCGAATGAGACTAGATGTTCAAGTTGCCAGAAGCTGCTTGGGCGTGGTGGAGTTTTCGTCTCATCCCAGCACTTGTGAAAAGCCCTGTGGAGTTCCTTCCTGCCAGCCCCAGAAGAGCTAGTGACATCCAGCTCAGACTGGGCCAGACAGAGACCCTCGCTTGAAAAACCCACCAATCAAGAAATAATAACTAAATGCACGAATAAACCATCATATAAGCTAATACACAGTTCGATGAATAATTACAATTAAAAACTATCAGGCCATGGTGTTCAAAAAAGCCTGAAACAATCACGACGTTGTGTGTGGGTCTTGCCACAGCTTGGAAGGATCAGGGGGCAGTGTGTCCAGGGCAACAGGCGAGAAAGACAGGTCGATGAACTGGAGGGCTGTAGGTTGATTGCAGTGATTTCCACCGGGGGGGGGGGGGGGGGGGTGGGGGTGGGGGTGGGAGCGTAAAAAATCCGTGATTTCCTAATGTCCCCATGCTCGCTGAACATCCCACTGACAAAGTCTGAATGGAAACCTCTGCACCCGTCCCCAGTGCACCGGATCTTGCTGGACGGGGCGCAGTCGCAGTGTGTGTGGGCCGTGTCTGATGATTCATGGCGTCCTGATTCATTGCTTCAGCCAATGCCTTGGCGGGGATATGTGTGGCCTTCAAGCCTGTGACTCCTGGGCAGGCAGAGTGTGAGAGCAGTGGCTGCAGAACCTGTCCCCTGCCCCCGATTCGGGGACCTGGGGTCCATTCCAGGGACAGCGGTGGAAAGGTGCAGCCCAGTTCAGAGTCCAGTTTTCATCTCTGGGCAAAGTGCCATGCTTCCTGAGCTGCACTCATCTCCTGGAGCACAACTTCTTGTAATCTCTTCTGGCCTTGGCCATGAGTGGGGCGACTTTCTTGGCTGTGACACTGCTGCCATTTTTCGCTGTCCCCCAAGAAGCCGCTGACGTGTTCAGGGGGCCTGCAGAGGCTGGTCTGGGGACAGAGGCAGGACTGGTCCCCGAGGCACACCGGCTGGATTTGACAGATTTATCCGCCCCACCTGTGGCACCATGCTCCCGCCCTTGGGCAAGAAGGCTGCCGCCTGCTGGCCATATCCCGCTATTGACGAGGATCATCTGGGTTGGCAGGCTCTGGGGAGTCTGGACCTCAGCAGCCCTGCTGCTGCTGCTGCTGCTGCTGCTGCTGCTGCTGTGCTGGGAGACTCCGCTCTCTGGAGGATCCTGTGGCCTCTGGTCCAGCTCCAGCCTGGTCTCCCAGCCCTGGTTTTTCTCTTCCTTCCAAGCTCTGAGGCAGTGAAGCCTCCATAAGCCACCTGTGGCTGCACGGGATTTCTGCAGGACTCTTTTCCAGGGCACAGTGCTGGGCTGGTGAGTGCTGGTCCCGGGAGGGGGACAGCAGACAGGATTCCGTGGGATTTCGCTTGCTGGCAAGGTGCAACTCGTTTCCCCCTGCTCCTCCCCCTCCTCCTGTTCCTTCCAGCTCTTCCCACCTGGGGCTTGAATGCGGCTCCATGCACTGGGCTGGACGCCTGGCTTCCCGTGGGGAGCGGTGGCCCTGCCTGTGTCCAGAACTGAACGGTTTCATGGGGTGCACACTGGCTCCCCCAGGTGAGGGCTCATCCCTCCTGCTTTGGAGGGCAAGAGAGCACCATGCCCTCACATCTGCAGGAAGACGCCCATTCCGAGCCCAAGAGGCACCCGCCTCCTTGGGCTTCCTGTGGCCTGGCAAATGGGGATCCTGGAGCAGAGCCGGTTCTCCCTGGGACATCCCCGCCAATGTCAGCCTCCCACTGGCCCTGCTGCCGATCCAGCCTCTTCCAGCGGGAAGCCAAATCCCTCGCCAAGGGTCCAAGGCGCGTGTGTTTGCGCCAGCCCTTCTCCGTCTTCCTGATGCCCGTCTCCCTCAGGATGCATGGAGTCATGGGCAAGGCCGAGAGTCTCCGCAAAGCTTTCAGCAGCTTGTGTGGCTGTGTGGTGGTGCCCAGGCGGACCTTGTACTTCCACGTGGCCCGCAGCACCCGCTTCGCCTCCATCGCCACCCCAATCGCCATCCCCATCCCCATCCCCATCCACACCCCCTTGCCTGGCTGGTGCCAGGAGTGGCTCACGGCAGCTGCGGCTCTCCCCCCGCTAGCTCCTTTGATGGCACTTCACTGCGTGGTCACTGCTGGCTCGAGGGCGGGCACTGCACAGGTCACTACCAGCTCCCAGGGCGTTGGGCTCTAGCCTCCGCGATGCCTCCCCTCGCCTCACTCGTCCACTTCCCTGCACGCGGGCTTCCGTTCCTCCTACAGCGCCCGAATCCCTGGTCCTGCAGAGCTCTGGCGCCCGCCCCAGCCCCCGCCCCGGCCTTTAGATACTCCCCACATCCTGGACCCACCCTCTCGGCTGGCTCGCTGTGCTTCTTATTGGCCAGCTGGGCTCCTTGCGCATCGAGGTTCCTCCCAGAAAACCCTGGCTTTCCCCCACAAGCTCCTCCGAACACGCCTTGAGGGATGCGCGCCTGACCACTAGGGAGGAGGCCCCCCTCCGCACACCCACAATTCCTTCACCTGGAGCTTGGCTCAGGACGTGCTTTCCATCAGCTCCGTTTCACTCATCTCACAGCAGGGGTGCAAACACAGCCCCCATTCCTAGGCGTGACAACATCGGTTTCTTTTCCTCTATGTACTCTCCTTAGGATCATCCCCGTTCCTCTCCATCAAACCGGTAAAATCCTGCTTCCTTTTCCAGTTGTCTCACTTCTCTGCCGGGCGGTGTCTCTGAATGGATTTCCTTGACTCTTTCATTTTCAGTTTTGGGGCAGTTTTTTTTTTTTTCCTCTGTTTGCTTGGCTGTTTGGTCTGTTTATTGATTGAAATTCCACAGGGACCTGCCATAGTAAACTTACGCAGCCCCAGGTGCTCCATCCCACCCAGCCACACACCCAGCCCCAGCCCCCGTCTTTCCATTTCCACTGGTGCCTGGTTATTAGGCCAAAGAAGTAGCTCAAGATTATTCGGGGCGGTTTGCCTATCTAATTTAATTCAGTGACAAGGTAGGAAAGAAAGTTTCCGATGTGTGGGTATAAAGTTTCCTCTTCCTCCCACAACTACCAGCTGAAGGCCCTCGGGAGGGTGAATAGACCTGATGTTAAAGTTGCCAGAAGCTGCTTGGGCGTGGTGGGAGTTTGCCTCTCGTCCCAGCACTTGGGAAAAGCCCTGTGGAGTTCCTTCCTGCCAGCCCTAGAAGAGCTAGTGACATCCAGCTCAGCCTGGGCCAGACAGAGACCCTCGCTTGCAAAACCCAGCCATCAAGAAACAATAAATAAATACACGAAGACCCCATCACACGAGCTAATAGACACTTCGATGAATAATGACAATTAAAGACTGACTAACAGGCCATGGTGTTCAGAAAAGGCCTGAACCCATCAAGATGGTTGCGCGTGAGTCTTGCCACAGCTTGGAAGCATCAGGGAGCAGTGTGTCCAGGGCAACAGGCGAGAAAGACGGGTCGAGGTGAACTGGAGGGCTGTAGGTGACTGACGAGATTTCCACCGCGGGGTGGGGGTGGGGGGGGGGTGGGGGTGGGGGCGTAAAATCCGCGATTTCCTAACGTGCCCATGCTCGCTGAACATCCCACTGACAACGTCGGAATGGAAACCCTGCTCCCGTCCCTAATGCACCGGATCTTGCTGGACGGGAGCGCAGTCGCAGTGTGGGCCGGCGTCTGTTGATTCATGGCGTCCGAATTCAACGCTTCAGCCAAGTGCCTTGGCGGGGATCCGTATGGCCTTCAAGCCTGTGGCTCCTGGGCAGGCAGAGTGTGATCAGTGGCTGCAGAACCTGTCCCCTAGCCCGATGCGGGGGGCTGGGGTCCATTCCAGGGGCAGCGGTGGAAAGGTGCGGCCGAGTTCAGAGGCCAGTTTTCATCTCTGGGCAAAGTCCCATGCTTCCTGAGCTGCACTCATCTCCTGGAGCACAACTTATTGTAATCTCTTCTGGCCTTGGCCATGAGTGGGCCGACTTTCTTGGCTGTGACACTGCTGCCATTTTTCGCTGTCCCCCAAGAAGCCGCTGACGTGTTCAGGGGGCCTGCAGAGGCTGGTCTGGGGACAGAGGCAGGACTGGTCCCCGAGGCACACCGGCTGGATTTGACAGATTTATCCGCCCCACCTGTGGCACCATGCTCCCGCCCTTGGGCAAGAAGGCTGCCGCCTGCTGGCCATATCCCGCTATTGACGAGGATCATCTGGGTTGGCAGGCTTTGGGGATTCCGGACCTCAGCAGCGCTGCTGCTGCTGTTGCTGCTGCTCGGTGCTGGGAGACTCCGCTCTGGAGGCACCTGCGGCCGCTGGTCCATCTCCAGCCAGGTCGCCCGGCCCTGGTTGTTCTCTTCCTTCCAAGCTCTGTGGCAGTGAAGCCTCCGTAAGCCACCCGACCAGGCACGGATTTCTGCAGTTCTCTTGTCCAGGGCACGGGGCTGGGCAGGTGAGTGCTGGTCCCGGGAGGGCCAGCAGACAGGATTCCGTGGGATTTCGCTTGCTGGCAAGGTGCAACTCGCTTCCCCCTCCTCCTCCCGTTCCTCCAGCTCTTCCCGCCTGGGGCTTGAATGCGGCTCCATGTGCTGGGCTGGCCGACTTGCGTCGTGCAGGGAGCGGTGGCCCTGCCTGCGTCCAGAACTGAACGGTTTCATGGGGTGCACTATGGCTCCCCCAGGTGCAGGCTCATCCCCTGCCGTGGGAGGGCAAGAGAGCACCATGCCCTCGCATCTGCAGGAAGACGCCCATTCCGAGTCCAAGCGGCACCCGCCTCCTTGGGCTTCCTGTGTCCTGGCAGATGGGGGAACCTGGAGCAGAGCCGGATCTCCGTGAGAGATCCCCGCCCATGTCAGCGCTCCGCACCGGCCCTGCTGCCGAGCCAGTCTCTCCCAGCGGGAAGCCAGATCCCTCGCCAAGGGTCCAAGGAGCGTGTGGATGCGCAAGCCCTTCACCGGCTTCCCTGATGCCCGTCTCCCTCAGGATGCGTGGAGTCAAGGGTGAGGCCGAGAGTCTCCGCAAAGCTTTCAGCAGCTTGTGTGGCTGTGTGGTGGTGCCCAGGCGGACCTTGTACTTCCACGTGGCCCGCAGCACCCGCTTCGCCTCCATCGCCACCCCAATCGCCATCCCCATACCCATCCCCATACCCATCCACACCCCCTTGCCTGGCTGGTGCCAGGAGTGGCTCACGGCAGCTGCGGCTCTCCCCCCGCTAGCTCCTTTGATGGCACTTCACTGCGTGGTCACTGCTGGCTCGAGGGCGGGCACTGCACAGGTCACTACCAGCTCCCAGGGCGTTGGGCTCTAGCCTCCGCGATGCGTCCCGTCGCCTCACTCGTCCATTTCCCTGCACGCGGGCTTCCGTTCCTCCTAAAGCGCCCGAATCCCTGGTCCTGCAGAGCTCTAGCGCCAGCCCCCGCTCCCGGCCTTTATATACTCCCCACATCCTGGACCCACCCTCTAGGCTTGCTCGCTTTGCTTCTTATTGGCCTTATGGGCTCCTTTGGTGTTCAGTGGTGTGGGACATTCAGGGATATTCCTTCTAAGGTGAAGGATAAGTTTTTGCAATTGGCCCCTCCTACCACTAAGAAGGAAGCCAACATCTAGTTGGCCTGTTTAGATTTTGGAGACAGCACATTCCTCACTTGGGTGTGATACTCCTTCCCATATACCAAGTGACTCAGAAAGCTACTAATATTCAGTGAGGCCCAGAATAAGAGAAGGCTCTTCAACAGTTCCAGGCTGATGTGCAGGCTGTTCTGACACTTGGGCTATATGATCCAGCAGATCCAATGATAGTTGAGGTGTCAATGGCAGATAGGGATGCCATTTGGAGCCTTTGGCAGGCCCCCATAGGTGAATCACAGCAGAGGCCCTTGGGATTCTGGAAGCAAGTCCCTGCCATCGTCTGCAGACAATTATTCTCCCTTTGAGAGAAAGCTCTTGGCCTGCTATTGGGCCTTAGTAGAAACTGAACACTTGACAATGGGCCATCAAGTTATTATGCAACCTGAGCTGCCCATTATGAGCTGGGTGTTATCTGACCCACCAGGCCATAAAGTTGGATGTGCACAGCAGCAGTCCATCATAAACTGGAAGTGGTATATCCATGATCGGGTTTGAGCAGTCCCTGAAGGCATTAGTAAGTTACATGAGGATGTTGCTCAAATGCCTATGGTTGCTACTCCAGTTTCAATGCCTTCTGTCCCCAAGCATGCACCTATGGCTTCATGGGGTGTGCCCTATGATCAGTTGACTGAAGAGAAGACTGGGGCATGGTTTACAGATGGTTCAGCATGTTATGCAGGCACATCCCAGAAGTGGACAGCTGTAGCATTACAGCCCCTTTCTGGGACAACTATTAAGGACTCTGGTGAAGGGAAGTCTTCACAATGGGCAGAACTACAGACAGTACACATGGTTGTGCATTTTGCTTGGAATGAAAAATGGCCAGATGTGAAGTTATACACTGATTCATGGGCTGTGGCCAATGGTTTGGCAGGATGTTCTGGGACTTGGAAGGAGCATGATTGGAAAATTGGTGAAAAGGACATTTGGGGAAAGTGTATGTGGATAGAGCTCTTTGAATGGGCAAAGGATATAAAGATACTTGTATCCCATGTTAATGCTCATCAGAAGGTGACCTCATCAGAGGAGGACTTTAATAATCAAATAGATAAGCTGACCCCTTTGTGTGGACAGTGGTCAACCTCTTTCCTCAGCCACCCCTGTCATTGCCCAATGGGCCCATGAACAAAGAGGCCATGGTGGCAGGTATGCAGGTTATGCATGGGCCCAACATCATGGACTTTCACTAACTATGGCTGACCTGGCTACAGCTGCTGCTGAGTGCCAAATCTGCCAGCAGCAGAGACCAACTTTGAGCCCCCAATATCATAGCATTCCATGGGGTGACCAGCCAGCAACTTGGTGTCAAGTTGACTATATTGGACCTATTCCATAATGGAAAGGGCAGCATTTTGTCCCTACTGGAATAGACACTTATTTTGGGTATGCATTTGCTTTTCCTGAACATAATGTTTCTGCCAAAACTACCATCCATGGGCTTACAGAATGCCTTATCCACCATCATGGAATTCCACACAGCATTGCTTCTGACGAAGGAACTCACTTCACAGACAAGGAAGTACAGCAATAGGCTGGTGATCATGGAATTCACTCTTCTTACCATGTGCCCCACCACCCTGAAGCAACTGGCTAGATAGAGTGGTGGAATGGCCTTTTAAAGAATCAGCTCTGGGCTGGAGAGATGGCTTAGTGGTTAAGGTGCCTGCCTGCTAAGCCTAAGAACGCTGGTTCCAGTGTCCAGCAGTTCCAATCTCTAGGTCCCACGTTTAGCCAGATGCAAAGTGACGCAAGGGTGCAATGCCACACTTGCCCACAAGGGGGCGCACACATCTGGAATTCATTCACAGCAGCTGGCGCACCCATCTCTATCTGTCTCCCTCTCCCTCTCTGTCTGTCTGTCTGTCTGTCTCTCTCTCTCTCTCTGTGTCTCTCTCCAAAAATAAATAAAATAATAAAAAAAATTTTAAAAAAAGAATCAGCTGCAACTGTTTCCACCAACGTGGTGGAAATAGCTTAAAGGGTTGGGGGCGTGTCCTCCAGCAGGATGTATGTGCTCTGAATCAGCGTCCTATATATGATGCTATTTCTCCTATAGTCTGGATTTGCGGGTCCAGGAATCAAGGGGTGGATATCGGAATGGTACCACTTACCATCACCCCAAGTGACCCGTTAGCTAATTTTTTTTTGAGAGAGACACAGAGACAGACAAACAGAGAGAGAGGGAGAGGGAGTCAGATAGAGATGGGTGCGCCAGCAGTCTCTCAGCTTCTGTGAATGAAATCCAGATGTGTGTGCCCCCTTGTGGGCAAGTGCAGCATTGCACCCTTGCGTCACTTTGCATCTGGCTAAACGTGGGATCTGGAGATTGGAACCCAGTTCTTAGGCTTAGCAGGCAGGCAACTTAACTGCTAAGCCATCCTCCAGCCCATAGCCAAATTTCTGTTTCCTGTACCCACAACTTTATGCTCTGCTGGCCTAGAGATCTTGGTTCCAGAGGGGGGAGAGCTTTTGCCAGGAGGCACAAAGAACATTCCATTAAACTAGAAGCTAAGATTTCCCCCTGGCCACTTTGAGCTCCTGATGCCCTTGAGTTCACAGGCTGAGAAAGGAGTTACAGTGTTAGCAGGGGTGATTGATCCAGACTACCAGGGGGAAATCAGACTGTTCCTACACAATGGAGGTAAGGAGGAGTATGTCTGGAGTGCCGGAGATTCTCTAGGGTGTCTCTTGGTGTTACCATGCCCTGTTATCAAAGTCAATGGACAACTGCAACAGCCAAATCAAGGCAGTGTGATAAATAGCCCAGATCCTTCAGGAATGAAGGTATGGGTCACCCCTCCAGGTAAAGAACCAAGACCTGCTGAGGTGCTTGCTGAAGGTGGAGGAAATACAGAATGGGTACTAGAAGATGGCAGTTTCAAACACCAGCTAAGGCCACGGGACCAGTTACAAAAACGTGGACTGTAATTGCCATGAGTGTTTCTGTCTTACCTTGTTAAGAGTGTTTGTACATATCTACACCAATATTAAGATGTTTTGTTCTTCTTCTATTTCTCTATTGGGTAATTAATACTGATTAAGATCATATCTCTAGTTAATCACTGTTGAATTTATATTTGACTTATTATATTAGAGACTAAGCCTTCCTCAAGGAACTTGCTTTGTATGTGTGTGTGTGGGGGGTGATTGTGCATTTTTGGTTGTACAAGGGATAGTTATATCATGTTAGGCAGAATTATGACCTTGTTACTGTCTTCATCTGGAAATTAAGTATGATGTAAGGAGATATGGTTTGGTGTCAAGTTGACAAGGGGTGGACTTGTGATGGTTAAGTTTGTGTCAACTTGATTTGTTTAGGAATTCTCATTTTTGTTTAGACATTCCTCATAAGTGTGTCTCTGAGGTTGCCTCTAGCAAGAACTCTTCTCTCAGGGTGAGCCCTTCCCCCAGAGTGAGTAGCCCCTCTTGGAGGAGGGGGCTGGTTGATAAAAAGAAGCTCTGGGAAGAAAGGCCTCTCTCTTTCCTCCCACCTGGCTGCCAGCGCTGTTCTCTGTTCTCTGCTTGGTGCTTGCTGCTTTCCAAGGTGACCTGAAGAGTGGCATCTCTCCAGGACACCTTCTGGCCTTCAGTGACAGATTGGGACTGCTTAGGCATCCAGCCTTGTGGACTGAGCAGCTACCAGGTTCCTTGACTCTCAGGCATGCAACCTGCTATTGCTTGATTGTTGTAAGCTAATCCTTTTTGATAGAATTCATTCTATCCATTTTATTCCTCTAGTGACTAATACAATTGCACAAACCAAGAAAGTTTGAGCTTGCTGTATTCAACCCTCCTCATATGAAAGCAACTCATCCAAATTGCTTTCATTTGCTGAGTTGAACAATCTTATTTCACACACTACACTGTTCAGCAATGAAGATGTGTCTTTGCTTACAAAATTACATTGGAAATGAAACGAAGTTACTAACTTATAAATCTTGTTAGACTGCACAAAACTAGAAGGTTTGAACTTGCTGTATTCAACCCTCTGTACAAAAGCAACTCATTCAAAAAGTTGAACAACCTTATTTCACACAGTACAGTGTTCGACAATGAAGATGTTTCTTTACTTACAATACTACATTGGAAATGAAATGAAGTTAATAAGTTATACATCTTGCTAGATTGCAGAAACAAAGAAAGTTTGAACTTGCTGTGAGGTACAAAAGCAATTCATTAAATCACATTCGTTTGCTGAGTTGAACAAGCTTATCTCACACAGTACAGTGTTCGGCAATGAAGATGTTTATTAGCTAATGAAACTACACTGGAAATGAAACAACCTTACTAAGTAATACATCTTGTTAGAATGCACAAACCAAGAATGTTTTAACTTCCTGTATTCTACCCTCTTCACATGAAAGCAACTCATTCAAAGCATTGAACAAGCTTATTTCACACAGTACAGTGACCGGCTATGAAGATTTTTCTTTACTTGGAAACTACATTGGAAATGACTCGAAGTTACTAAGTTATACCTCTTGTTAGGTTGCACAAACCAAGAAAGTTTGAACTTGCTGTATTTAACCCTCTTTCTACAAATGCAATTCATTCAAATTGCACTTGTTCGCTGTGTTGAATAAGCTTATTTCACACTGTAGGTGTTCGGCAATGAAAATGTTTCTTTACTTAGGAAACTACATTGGAAATGAAACAAAATTACTAAGTTATACATCTTGTTAGGTTGCACAAACCAAGAAAGTTTGAACTTGCTGTATTCAACCATCTTCTTACGAAAGCAACTCATTCAAAGCACTGAACAAGCTTATTTCAAAAAGTATAGTGACGGCCTATGAAGATGTTTCCTTACTTGTTAAACTACATTGGAAATGAAATGAAGTTACTAAGTTATACAACTTGTTAGGTTGCACAAACAAAGAAAGATTGAACTTTCTGTATTCAACCCTCTTTGTACAAAAAAAAAAAAAAAAACTCATTCAAACCACACTCATTTGCTGAGTTGAACAACCTTATTTAACACGGTAAAGTGTTTGGCAATGAAGATGTTTCTTTACTTATGAAACTGCATTGGAAATGAAAGGAAGTTGCTAAGTTATACATCTTGTTAGACTGCACAAACCAAGAAAGATTGAACATGCTGTATTCTACCCTCTTTGTAAAAAGCAACTCATTCAAAGCATTGAACAAGCTTATTTCACACAGTAGTGTTTGGCAATGAAGATGTTTCTTTACTTACAAAACTACATTGGAAATGAAATGAAGTTACTAAGTTATACAACTTGTTATGTTGCACAAACCAAGAAAGTTTGAACTTGCTGTATTCTGCCCTCTTCTAGTGAAAGCAACTCATTCAAAGCATTGAACAAGCTGATTTCATACAGTACAGTGACCGGCTATCAAGATGATATTTTTCTTGGAAACTATTTTGGAAATGACTCGAAGTTACCAAGTTATACCTCTTGTTAGGTTGCACAAACCAAGAAAGTTTGAACATGCTGTATTCAACCCTCTTCCTACTAAAGCAACTCATTCAAATCACACTCATTTGCTGTGTTGAATAAGCTTATTTTACACAGTACAGTGTTCGGCAGTGAAGATGTTTCTTTACTTAGGAAAGTACATTGGAAATGAAACGAAGTTACTAAGTTGTACATTTTGTTATTTTGCACAAACCAAGAAAGTTTGAACTTACTCTATTCAACCCTCTTCATATGAAAGCAACTCATTCAAAGTGTTGAACAAGTTTATTTCACACAGTACAGTGACTGGCTATGAAGATATTTCTTTACTTGTGAAACTACATTGGAATTGAAATGAAGTTACTGTCATACATCTTGTTAGGTTGCACAAACAAAGACAGTTTGAACTTGCTATATTCAACCCTATTCATATGAAAGCAACTCATTCAAATTGCCCTCGTTTGCTGAGTTGAACCAGCTTATTTCACACAGTACAGTGTTCGGCAATGAAGATGTTTCTTTGCTTGAAAACTACATTGGAAATGAAATGAAGGTACTAAGTTATTTATCTTGCTATCCTGCACAAATCGAGAAAGTTTGAGCTTGCTATATTCTACCCTGTTTGTATGAAAGCAACTCATTCAAAACATTGAACAAGCTTATTTCACACAGTACAGTGACCAGCTATGAAGATGTTTCTTTATTTGTGAAACTACATTGTAATTGAAACGAAGTTACTGTTATACATCTTGTTAGGTTGCACAAAGAAAGTTTGAACTTGCTGTATTCGACCCTGTTCAAATGAAAGCAACTCATTCAAAGTATTGAACAAGCTTATTTCACACAGTACAGTGACCGTCTATGAAGATGTTTCTTTACTTGTGCAAGTACATTGGAAATAAATCAAAGTTACTAAGTTATATATATTGTCTGGTTGCACAAACCAAGAAAGTTTGAACTTGCTGTATTCAACCCTCTTCGTACGAAAGCAACTCATTCAAATCGCCCTCGTTTTCTGTGTTGAGCAAGCTTATTTTACACAGTACAGTGTTCTGCCCTGAAGATGTTTCCTTACTTATGAAACTACATTGGAAATGAAACGAAGTTACTAAGTTATACATCTTGTTATGTTGCACAAACCAAGAAAGTTTGAGCTTACTGTATTCAACCCTCTTCATATGAAAGCAACTTATTCAAAGTGTTGAACAAGTTTATTCCACACCATACAGTGATGGGCTATGAAGATGTTTCTTTTGTTTTATTGACAACTTCTATACTTACATACAAAAAAATGCATGATATTTCCCTCCCCTCCCCTCCCCCATTCCCCTTTAGAACTCCAATGTCCATCATATACCCTCCCTCTCTCCATTAGTCTCTCTTTTAATTTGATGTCATCATCTTTTTCTTCTATTATGAGGGTCTTGAGAAGGTATTGCTAGGCACTGTAATGTTATGGATATCAAGGCCAATTTCTGTCTGGACAGTTGCATTGAAGGAGTCATACCTATCCTTTGGCTCTTCCATTCTATCCACTCCCTCTTCCACAATGGGCCATGAGTGTTGGAGGGTGTGACAGAGATGTTTCAGTGCTGGGCACCCCTCCATCTCTTCTTCTGTGAAGATGTTTCTTTACTTGTGAAACTACATTGGAATTGAAACAAAGTTACTGTTATACATCTTGTTAGGTTGCACAAAGAAAGAAAGTTTGAACTTGCTGTATTCTGCCCTCTTCTAGTGAAAGCAACTCATTCAAAGTGTTGAACAAGCTTATTTCACACAGTACAGTGACCGTCTATGAAGATGTTTCTTTACTTGTGAAAGTACATTTGAAATGAATCAAAGTTACTAAGTTATACATCTTGTCTGATTGCACAAACCAAGAAAGTTTGAACTTGCTGCATTCAACCCTCTTCGTACAAAAGCAACTCATTCAAATCACCCTCGTTTTCTGTATTGAGCAAGCTTATTTCACACAGTACAGTGTTCATCAGTGAAGATGTTTCGTTACTTACAAAACTACATTGGAAATGAAATGAAGTTACTAAGTTATACATCTTGTTATGTTGCACAAACCAAGAAAGTTTGAACTTACTCTATTCAACCCTCTTCATATGAAAGAAACTTATTCAAAGTGTTGAACAAGTTTATTTCACACCATACAGTGATGGGCTATGAAGATGTTTCTTTACTTGTGAAACTACATTGGAATTGAAATGAAGTTACTGTTATACATCTTGTTAGGTTGCACAAACAAAGAAAGTTTGAAGTTTCTGTATTCAACCCTCTTTGTATGAAGGCAACTCATTCAAATCGCACTCGTTTGCTGAGTTGAACAAGTGTATTTCACACAGTACAGTGTTTGGCAATGAAGATGTTTTTTGCTTATGAAACTACATTAAAAGTGAAGTGAAGTTGCTAAGTTATATATCTTGTTAGACTGCACAAACCAAGAAGGGTTGAACTTGCTGTATTCTACCCTCTTTGTATGAAAGCAACACATTGAAAGCATTAAACACCTTATTTCACACAGTACCATGTTCAGCAATGAAGATGTTTCTTTGATACGAAACTACATTGTAAATGAAGTAACTAAGTTAAACATGTTGTTGGGTTGCACAAGCCAAGAAAGTTTTTTTATATATACTTTATTTTTATTTATATTATCCTGATTTTACATTGGTTCCATTATCCTCCTCCCTGTCCTCCCTCTTCCAAAGGGACCCTCATCAATGGGGAATGTGGGTCATGAATTGTGGGGATTGTCAAGAGTTCTGGGGGGTAGGCCCCAGTCTCTATGCATAATGCCCCAACTTGTGGCTCTAACATTCTTTCTGGCCTCTCTTCTGCAAATTTCCCTGAGCCACACTGGGATCATTTTAGTTCTACTTTAGTGATGAGGTTTGGGAGCCTCTGTGTCTCTGGATATCTGGCTTAGTTGGACTTGGATGTTCTCTGTGTTTATCTTCTTCAGCCTTTTTTGGTGCCATGATCACCAAGAACGCTGTATTATTGCCTTTCTTTTATACATAGGTACATACATACATACATACATACATACATACATACATACATACATACATATATTTTATTTATATTATTCTGATTTTACATTCATAGTATTGGTTCCATTGTCCTCCTCCCTGTCCTCCCTCTGCCAAAGGGACCTTCATCAATGGGGAATGTGGGTCATGCATTGTGGGGGTAGTCAAGAGTTCTGGGGGGGTAGGCCCCAGTCTCTGTGCATAATGCCCCAACTTGTGACTCTAACAATCTTTCTGCCCCCTCTTCAGTGAATTTCCATGAGCCACATGGGGGTCATTTAGTTCTGCATCAGAGATGAGGTTTTGGGAGCCTCTGTGTCTCTAAATATCTGGCTTAGTTGAAGTTGGATGTTCTCTGTGTTTTTCTCCTTCAGCCTTTTTCTGGTGTTGTGGGAGCCTCTGTGTCTCTGAATATGTGGCTTAGTTGGAGTTGTATGTTCTCTGTGTTTATCTCCTTCAGCCTTTTTCGGGTGTCATGATCGCCATGAACACTGTCTTCTTGCCCTTCCCCTGTATTGTTCTATGGTTTCAGCTGGGGCCCTGGTGAGGTGTGATTAGCTGATCCTCCCTTCAGGTTCATTGTCCATCTGAAAAAAGATAAGCAAATTCTCCAACGAAGAGAGAAGTTAGTACTAGATAGAAGGGATGACCATAGATGTTTTGGAGGGAATTTTATAGGCATTGGCTCTCCTCTAGCCCACATTTGGTAGTATCTTGATCTTGGAGACTGAACTCATTTTGTGTACCTGGTTTTGACTTATTTCCCAGTTCCAGAAATGAGTTCCATTCCACTGAGTGGATCTATTAGCCAAATCAAGAGCAGTTGGTTACCCACCATGGCTGTTTGCCACTTGTTTGAGCATTGTTTCCTGCTGGGTATCTTAGACTGCAAGTTGTTTGGACCGATGTTGTTCCTTTTCCCCCAGTTGCTCATGTAGCACCCTCTGGTACTAGACTAGCTAACTGTCTGGGGACTGATCCTCTTCCAGATTCTGGCCAGGACTCTAAGTGTTTGGTCTCACATACGTATGCTGTCTTTGACAGTAGGGTCTTATCATTAACCTTTGGTGGGTCATCAATAACTCTGACAGAAGTCTGTCTTTTTTGGAAAAACTTCTAGGTGTCTCGGATAAACAGCTAATTGTGGAAGTTAACCCCGTGCTGGCACTGGGAGTTGTAAGTCTCCACCTAGGAAGGTGAGGGAGGAAAAAGATAGATATTAAAAAAGAGAAAGTGAGTATAGACAGGAGAGGGAGAAAGAGAGAGAGAGAGAGAGAGAGAGAGAGAGAGAGAGAGAGAGAGAGAAGAAAGAGAGAGAGAAGAGAAAGAGAAGCAGGACAAAATTAAGGTTGTTCTTCATGATGCTCTCTCCAGTTTCCTGTGGTTCGGGTGTTCCCTCTGTGGTCCTGCTGAAGGATCAATGTGTTTTCCTTTTGGGTCCCAATTTGTATCCCCCCTTGCCCTCTTTCACATCCTCTCATTCCCTCCCACCCTTACACTCCCTCCATCCCACCCTCCCTCTTGTCTAGTCCTCAGAGTGTTTATTAGGTTTGTACACATGTCAGGTGGGTTCAGGTTAGCAGCGACAGATAAATGATACAATGTGATGGTTATCTTTTTATAAATTGAGCAGCTATGAACATACTTGAGCAAATATCTCTGATCTGAGGCTTGGGGCCTTTAGGGTAAATGCCCAGTAAGGGAATAACTGGATCTGGTGGTAGGTCTATGGTCATCCTCTTCAGGAGTCTCCATATAGCTATTGATAATGGTTGAACCATTTTACATTCGCAACAGCAGTGAAAACTTGTTCCTATTTCTCCACAGCCTCGCCAGCAATTGTTTTCATTTTTTTAAATGTTAACCATCCTTACTGGGGTAAGGTGGAATCTCATAGTTGTTTTAATTTGCATTTCCCTAATGATTAGGGATGCTGAACATTTTTAAAATGTGCATTTGCTATTTACATTTCTTCCTCTGAGTACTCCCTGTGCAGTTCTCTGCCCCACTTTGTGAGTGGGTTGTTTGGTGATTTATTGTTTAGGTTTTGGAGTTCTTTGTAGATTCTAGAAATTAGGCCTCTGTCAGATGTATAGCTGGTAAAAATTTTCTCCCATTCTGTGGGTAATCTGCTGGCTTTTGTTATAGTATATTTGCCAGTGAAAAAGCTTTTCAGCTTCATAAGATCCCAATGGTTGAGTGGTTAATTTCCTGAGCTGTTAGGGTTTTGTTCAGGAAATCTGTTCCCACTCCTATGTCGCAGAAGGTTCCTCTTATTTTTTCTTCCAGTAGTAGCAGTTTCTGATTTTATATTAACGTCTTTGATCCATTTGGACTTAATTTTTGTGCATGGAGAGATGTGTGGGTCAAGTTTCATTTTCCTACATATGGTGGTCCAGTTTGTCCAGCACCACTTATTGAAGATGCTGTCTTTCCTCCATTCTGTGTTGGTAGGGCCTTTGTCAAATATCAAGTAACTATAGTTACTTGACCCAAATTCTGGGTCTTCAATTCTGTTCCATTGGTCTATATTCCTGTTTTTATGCCAGTACCATGTTGTTTTTATTACAATGGTTTTGTAGTATAGCTTTAGATCAGGTATGGTGATGCCTCCAGAGGTGTTTCTTTTTCTGAGGATGACCTTGCGTATCCGAGGCCTTCTGCCTTTCCATATGAATGTTGAGATAGTTTTTTCTATCTCATTGAAGAAGGAAGTTGGGATTTTTATTGGCATTGCATTTAATCTATAAAGTGCTATTGGTAAAATTGCCATTTTCACAATGTTAATTCTACCAATCCAGGAGCATGGGAGGTCTTTCCATTTGTAGGACCTCCTCAATTTCTTTATTGAGTGTTTTTATATTTTCATTGTATAGGTCTTTCACGTCCTTAGTTAATGTTATTCCAAGGGATTTTATTTTCTTTGTTGTAATTGAAAATGGGATGATGTTAGTTATTTCTCTTTCTGTCTCTTTGTTGTTTGCATACAGAAAGGTTACTGATTTCTGTGCATTGATTTTATATCCTGCTAATTTGCTGAAGGTGCTAATAACCTTTAAGAGTTTTGAGATGGAAGTTCTCTGGTCACTTATAAATAGACTCATGTCATCTGCAAATAAGGCTAACTTAAGTTCTTCCTTTCCAATTTTTATCCCTTTGATTTCTTTCTCCTGTCTTATTGCTTGAGCTAATACTTCTAGCACTATGTTGAAGAGTAAAGGAGAGAGTGGACATCCCTGCCTTGTTCCTGATCTCAATGGGAATTCCTTCAGTCTCTCCCCATTAAGAATTACTTGGGCTTTAAGTGCTTTATATATAGCCTTTATTATGTTGAAATATTGGCCATCCATGCCTATTCTCTCCAATGTTTTGATCATGAAGTGATGTTGTATTTTGTCAAAGGCCTCTTCTGCATCTATTGAAATGATCATGTGGTTTTTGTCTTTAAGCTTGTTTATGTGGTGTATTACATTGACAGAGTTCCCTATGTTGAACCACCCCTGTGTTCCAGGGATAAAGCCTACTTGTTCAAGGTGGATAATGCTTTTGATGTACTGTTGAATTCGGTTTGCAAGAATTTTGTTCACAATCTTTGCATCTATGTTCATCAGAGCAATGGGCCTATACTTTTCCTTTCTTGTGGGATCCCTGCCTGGTTTTGAATTAGGGTGATACTAGCTTCATAGAAGGAGTTGGGGATCTCTCCCTGTTCTCTGATTGTGTGGAACAGTTTGAGAAGAATTGGTTTCAGTTCTTCCATGAAGGTTTGGTAGAATTCTGCTGAGAAACTGTCTGGTCCTGTACTCTTCTTTTTGGGGAGGTGTTTGACTACCTCTTCTATCTCGAAGGGTGTGATGGGTTTGTTTAGGAAATTAATGTGCTATGGGCTTAGATTTGGTAGGTGGTATGTGTCTAGGAATTCATCCATTTCCTCCATATTCTCCTGTTTTATGGAGTAGATGTTTTTTTTGAAATAAGTCTTAATAATTATTCCTATTTCACTTATGTCTGTTGTGATCTCTCCTTTTTCATTTCTAATTTTGTTGTTTGAAGTGTTTCTTTTTTTTTTTTTGCTTGATCAAATTGGCCAAGGGTGTATCAATCTTGTTAATTTTTTCAAAGAACCAGCTCTTTGTTTCATCAATTTTCTTAATTGTCCTCTTAGTTTCCAATTCATTAACTTCTGCTCTGATCTTAATTATTTCTTTCCGCCTGGAGCTTTTCGGGTTGGGTTCTTCTTGCTTTTCCAATGCCTTTAGGTGGATGGTTAGGTTATTGATTTGAGATCTCTCTGTTTTTGTTATGAAGGCATTTAGTGCTATGATTTTTCCCCTAAGGACTGCCTTCATTGTGTCCCATAAGTTTTGGTGTGTTGTGTTCTCATTGTCATTGAATTCTAGAAATTTTGCAATTTCATTCTTTATTTCATCCACAACCCATTTATTGTTTAAAAATGTGTTGTTCAATTTCCAGGAGGTAGAGGGATTCCTGGTTTACTTTTTGTTGTTGATTTCTAGCATTACCGCATTGTGGTCTGATATCATACAGGAAATTACTTCAATTATCTTGACAATATGGAGGCAGGCTTTGTGGCCCAGTTCATGATCTATTTTAGAGAAGGTTCCATGGGCTGCTGAGAAGAATATGTAATCTGTAAATTTTCGGTGGAATGTTCTGTATATGTCTGTTAGGTCTAGTTGCTCTATGGTCATGTTGAGCTCTCTTACTTCCCAATTAATTTTCTGATTGGATGATCTATCCATTGTTGATAGTGGAGTTTGAAGTCCCCGACTATGATGGTGTTTGTGGTTATTTCTGTTTTGTTGCTAAGTAGTGTTTGCATTATGTATTGTGGTGCATCTGTGTTTGGTGCATAGATATTGATGATTGTGATATCCTCTTGTTGGATTGTTCCCTTGACAAGTAGGAAATGGCCATCTTTGTCTTTTTTGGTTTCTTTTAGTTTGAAGTCTATTTTATCCGATATAAGTATAGCTACCCCTGCTTTTTCCTTATTTTTGTTTGCTTGGAATGTCATTTTCCACCCTTTCACCCTGAGGAGATGTCTGTCTTTAGTGGTGAGGTGAGTTTCTTGAAGACAGCAGAGTGAGAGGTCCAGTTTTGTGATCTACCCTGTTAGCTTATGTGTTTTGATGGGTGAATTAAGGCCATTAATATTCAGGGAAATAATAGTGAGGTTTGATTTAATACCTGCCATATTGTGGTAGATTATGGTCTTTGTGGTTTTTTTTTTTTTTTTTTTTTTTTTGTTAATGTTGACTGCTTCTTGAGGGCTCTTGAGATTGGTTATTTGTTTCTTCTGTGTGGAGAATTCCCTGAAGTACTTTCTGTAGGTTAGGCTTTGTGTTCATAAACTTGTAAAGATGAGTTTTATCGTGAAAGTTTTTCTTTCACCATCTATTATGAGGGATACTTTTGCTGGGTAGAGTAGTTGGGGCGGTAGAGTAGTTGGGGCTGGAAACCATGGGTTCTTAGAGTTTACAGTGTTCCATTCCAGGCCCTTCTGGCTTTTAGGGTTTCCGTTGAGAAGTCTGAGGTAATTCTAATGGGGTTCCCTTTATATGTAATGTGTTGTTTTTCCCTCGCTGCTTTTTAGGATTTTCTCTTTGCGCTTGATGTTTAGAGTCTTAAAGATAATGTGTCTTGGAGAATTTCTCCTTTTGTCCAGTCTGTTTGGAGTTCTGCTAGCCTCTTGTAATTTGATGGGATTTTCTTTTGAGAGAGCGGGAAAGTTTTCTTCAATTATTTTGTTGAATAAGCTTTCCATTCCTTTGGTGTGTGTTTCTTCCCCCTCTGGTATACCCACGATCCTAATGTTTGGACACTTAAGGGTGTCCCACATTTCCCTCATGTTCTGTTCACAGAAATTTTTGAACTTGTTGAAACTTTTGGACTCACAAAATGTTTCTTCTGTTTTGTCTTCCAGTTCTGAGTTTCTATCTTCCACTTGACTTACTCTGTTCTTAAGAGCTTCTATAGAGTTTTGGGCTTGTTCAATTTGGTTCATATTTTCTACTGTTTTTTTTTTTTATGTATAGTTTCCATCCCTCTGTCTAGTTCCCTTTTTGTGTCATTTTCCGACTTTCTTAATGCTTCTTGGAGTTCATCCCTGCTTTTTTTTATGTCTTCATTGAACTTAACCAGCTGGTTATTAAGGACCTCTTTTTTTCATTCTTCTTCAGGTCATTTAACTGTCTTTGGAGCCCTTCCTGGTTCTTTTCTATTAGGGCTAATCTAACAAGGATGACATTCATACAATTGTTGGCTCTTTGTTGAGTTTCTGAGAGTTGTGCTATTTTCTTGGCCAGGGTTGCATAGCTTGTCTCTTTATTTTGGGGTTCTGATTCTATTGTCTCTTCTATGCTTTGACTTGAGACATCCATTATAGGACTGGATTGTCTAGCTGGATTCACTTGTACCTGGTTTTTCATGCTATTCCTTTTTCACTGTAGTCTGCCCATCGCAATGCTTCAGATACCTTGTGTATGAAATGCTAGCCTGCTGCTCTGGGGTGGGGTAGGGCACAGTGTTGATTGTCAGGGCTGTGGGCCCTTGAGTTCTGATAGGCTGGGGTGGGGGACACTGGCCTGCTGGCCTGTGATCCCTAAGGAGGTTGGAGGAGTAGCGGACCACAACCACCCTAGTTGAGCTAAGGCAGGATAGGGCGGGAACACTGACCTACCTCCCTGGATCCCTGATCTGCCCTGGGAATGGGAGTGGTAGCACCTGACTGTAGATGGGGCTCAGGAAGGCTAGGGGCGCCTGACCAGTGGTGGGGATGTGGCCAGTGAGGGAGGGGTCTGACTAGGGATGAGGGTCAGGCAGGCCCTTTGGGATCTGATGTGGCTCAGGAGGGCCTCCCCAGGCTCTGACCTGTGATGGCCAGGGTTTTACCGGTCACTCAGACCAGCAGGGCCCACCATGCCCTAGGCAGGTCATGCCAGGCTCTGAATGCTGATGGTGGGAGTTTTATCAGTCACTCAGACTGTCAGGGCCTGCCGTGTCTTAGGCAGGTCGAGCCAGGCTCTGATCCGTGATGGCGGGGATTTTACTGATCAGTCAGTCCAGCAGGGTCTGCCACGCCTTGTGTGGGTCACGCGGGAGTCTGGCGGGTGATGTTGGGGGTCTGATAGGCGATTTGGGTCACCCCCGCCCAGGTGGACCTAACTTGCAGTGGCCTCTGTCCTAGAGCTTGAGGATCACTGGATTCCCTAATTTTTCATCCACCCCCTCCCTCTGGCAGCATACAAGGGCCAGCAAACCCTTTAAGGAATCTATTAAAGCTTAAAAATTTTGCTTTTACTTCCCTGAAAGGTGAGGCATGGTTAGGCAGATGCCATCTTGACCAGAACTCCCCCTCTTGAGAATTTTTTAAAAGCATAAGAAATTTAATAATAGCTCAAATTTTATTAATTCATACTTCTATTTATTTAAACTTCTATTTAATACAATACATATTTAACATAATAAGTGAATAGTCTATCCAAATGGGGAAGCATATACACTTAGCATTTAGACGTAATTTAAACATAGGTTATTAGAGGCTTCAGATAGTAAAAGGTTGAAACATAAAATTCTTGTAAGCTTCTTTTAGAAGCACTGGTAAACAGAATATCCAAGAAACCTTGTAAGTATGCAAGTACATGTTATTTAGCAAACAAATAAAGACGTACTGTAATGGAAAACATAGTAATTTAAAACATTTTTTGTAAACCATTTAGTATGTATTAATAAAAGCACAATAATATCTAAGAAATTTATTGTTGGAAACAGTATAGGCATTTTATAAACATTACTAAAAAACAAAATCATTTCAATAAAATTTGAATTTTATATTGTAAAATTTAAAAACTTTTGTTTCTTTTTTGTTTTTGTTTTTCAAGATAGAGTCTCACTCTAGCCCAGGATGAACTGGAATTTACTATGTAATCTCAGGGTGTCCTTGAATCCACAGAGTTCCCACTACTTCTGCCTCCCGAGTGCTGGGATTAAAGGCATGTGCCACCACACCCAGTTAAAAACTTTCATTTCTCTTTTTTTGTTTTATTTTTTATTTTTAGAGAGAGACACTGAGAGAGACAGAGAGAGAGAGAGAGAGAGGTAGAGGGAGACAGATAGAGATGGGTGCAAGCAGTCTCTCAGGCACTGTGAAAGAAATCCACATGCGTGCACCCCCTTGTAGGCAAGTGCGGCATTGCGCCCTTGTGCCACTTTGCATCTGGCTAAACGTGGGACCTGGAGATTGGAACCGGGTTCTTAGGCTTAGCAGACAGGAGCCTTAACCGCTAAGCCATTTCTCCAGCCCTATTTCTTTTTTTTAACTTTTTTTTTTTTTGGCAAAACCAACAGACTGGCTTTTATTTACTTATTTATTTTTACTGTGTCCTGATTTTTTTAATTGACAACTTCTATACTTACAGACAATAAACCATGATATTACCCTCCCCACATTCCTCTTTAGAACTCCATTCTCCATCATATCCCCTCCCTCTCTCCATTAGGGTCTCTTTTAATTTGATGGCATCATCTTTTTCTTCTATTATGAGGGTCTTGCGAAGGTATTGCTAGGCACTGCAAGGTCATGGATATAGAGGCCAATTTCTATTTGGACAGCTGCATTGTAAGGAGTTGTATCCTTCCTTTGGCTCTTACATTCTTTCTGCCCCCTCTTCCTCAATGGACCCTGAGCCTTGGAGAGTGTGACAGAAATGTTTCAGTGCTGGACACTCTGCCATCCCTTCTTGTCAGTTTCAGTGCTGGGCACTCATTTGTCCCTTCTTCTCAGCACTATGTTGCCTTTTGGGTCATCCCACTGGTCATCGCTTTCTGAAAAGAGAAGTTTTTCTAAGCAGAAGTGAGAGTAGCATTAATATGTGGATATGAATATTAAGTGTAGTGCTTTCACGTCAGTTTGGTGGGAATAATATATACATTTAGCCTGACAAGAGCAGGCTTTATACACCTAAGGCTCATGAACTCCCCTGCCGTAGACTTTTGCTTAAGTATTTCTGTACCAGGCATGTATCCCCTCCCATAGAGAGAGCTTTCAGTCCAATTAGGGGGCAGTTGGTTTCCCCAAGAGCAGACATGCCACTATTGCCTCCATTTTGTCATTGGGCCTGTCTGGCCAAACTTGAATTTTCTTGTGTCCACTGTTTTCACTGCTGATGACTTCTGTCTCCCATAGGGCTGCATGCTGTGCAGCTTTTTCCAGCTTTCAGTTGGCTTGTCTACAGGGAGAAGGTTTCTGCTCAGCACCAGCTTGCTTTCTCAGTGACCTTGCCTCTCAGGCAAGGGATGTCTTAAGAAATAGGTCTTACCATCTATTTCTCAAGGGAAATCAAGGGCCTTGGCAATAGCCTTTAATGTTTTAGAGGCTACATGGACCTTCTTGGCCAACAACTCACTGGAAGGTATCCCATCCCAGGCATTGAAAATTTTCTAGTAACAATCTATAGCTTCTGGAAGTGCCATTATTCAAAAAAGTAGGTTTACATAAGTCTTATTCAGACTATCTTGAATTTTGATTGACCCACCCCCTGCCCTTCTTTTACACATTCTCTTCCCATGGCCTCCCTTAGGCCTTCCCCTCCCTGTAATCTGTTCTTCTACTTACATATATACAATACCATCCACTTAAGTCCTTCCCTGTTCACCCTCCCTTATAGCCTTTTACCAGTGTGGGCTTCTGCTACAGATTTTTGGTTCCGGTTCACACACAAGTCTATACATTTGTAGCTAGGATCCACATATGAGAGATAACATGTGATGTTTGCCTTTCTGAGCCTGGGTTACCTCACTTAGTATAATCATTTCCAGATTCATCCATTTCCCTGAAATTTTCATAATTTCATTGTTTATTTACTGCTAAATAGAACTCCATTTATAAATGTACCACATCTTTATTATCCATTCATCTGTGGAGGGACATGTAGGTTGGTTCCATTTCCTAGCTATTGTGAATAGAGCAGCAATAGATATAGTTGTGCAAGTATCTCTAAGGTAGTGAGAAAAGTCCTTCGGATATATGTCTAGGAGTGCTATAGATGGATCATATGGTAAATCTATTTTCAACTGTCTAAAGATCCTCCACACTGCTTTCCACAATGGCTGGACCAGATTATATTCCCACCAACAGTGTAGAAGTGTTCCTCTTTTTCCGCATCCCTGCTAACACTTATTGTCATTTGTTTTGTTGATGGTAGCTGTGATGGTTAAGTTTGTGTCAACTTGACTTGTTTAGGAATCCACAGACATTCCTCATAAGTGTGTCTCTGAGGTTGCCTCTAGGAAGGATTAACAAAGGAATCTCAAAGTAGTTTTAATTTGCATTTTCCTGATGGCTAAGGATGTAGAACACTTTTTTAGATGTTTATATGCAATCTGTATTTCTTCTTCTGAGAACCCTCTATTTAGTTCCATAGCCCATTTTTAACTGGGTTGTTTGATTTCTTGTTGTTCTGTTTTTTGAGTTCTTTGTATATTATGGATATTAATCCTTTTTCAGATATATAACTGGCAAAGATTTTCTCCAATTCTGTAGGTTGTCTCTTTGCTCTATTCACATTATCCTTTGCTGTACAAAAACTTTGTAATTTCATGAGGTCCCACTGGTTTGTTAGTGGTTTTATTCCCTGAGCAATTGTGGTTATATTCAGAAAGTCATTACCTATGCCAAAATGTTACATGAAGGGTTTCCCTTACCTTTTCCTCTAGCAATTTCAGAGTTTCAGGTCAGATATTAAGGTCCCTGATCCACCTGGACTTGACTCTTGTGGATGGAGAGAGACAAGGATCTATTTTTATCCCTTTACATACAGAAATCCACTTTTCCCAGCACCACTTGTTGAAGAGGCTATCTTTTCTCCAATTAATTTTTTTGGCACATTTGTCAAAAATCAGGTGGCTGTAGCTGCCTGGATTACTATTTGGGTCTTATATTCTGTTCCATTGATCTATATGTCTTTCCTTGTGCCAGTACCATGCTGTTTTTGTTACTATGTCTTTGCATTATAGCTCAAAATTGGGTATGGTAATACCACCAGCCTGATTTTTGTTGCCCAATTTTTTTTTTTTTTTTTTGGCTATTAGAGGTTTTTTGTGTTTCTAGATGAATTTTAGGATTTTTTTTTCTATTTCCATGAAGAATGCTATTGGGATTTTAATGGGGATTGCATTAAATATATAGATTGCTTTTGGTAAGATTGACATTTTCACAATATTGATTCTCCCAATCCAAGAACATGGGTTGTCTTTCCTTTTCCTTGTGTCTTCTGCAATTTCTTGCTTTAGGTTTTTAAAGTTCTTGTTGTATAGATCCTTCACTTCCTTGGTTAAGTTTATTCCAAGGTATTTTATTTTCTTTGAGGCAATTGTGAATGGGAGAGATCCTCTTCATTCTCTGCATGTTTGTTGTTAGTGTATAGAAAAGCTACCAATTTCTGTGTGTTTATTTTGTATCCTGCTACATTGCTAAAAGTGTTTATCAGCTCTAACAGTTTGCTGGTAGAGTCTTTATGGTCTTTTATGTATAGAATCATATCATCTACAAATAATGATAGTTTTATCTCTTCCACTCCAATTTGTATCCCTTTTATGAGTGTCTCCTGCCTTATTGTTATGGCTAAGACTTCCAGTACTATATTAAATGAAAGTGGGGAAAGTGGACACCCTTGTCTTGTTCCTGAATTTAGTGGAAAAGCTTCAAGTTTTTCCCCACTTAGTATTATGTTGGCTGTAGGTTTGTCATAAATAGCTTTTATTATGTTGAGATTTGTTCCTTCTAGTCCCAGTTTATGTAATACTTTTACCATGAAGGGATGTTGGATTTTGTCAAATGCCTTTTCTGTATCTATTGAGATGACCATAAGATTTTTGTCCTTCAGACCATTTATATGGTGTATTACATTTATGGATTTGCATATGTTGAGCCATCCCTGCATCTCTGGAGTAAAGCCTACTTGGTTGGGGTGAATGAATTTTCTGATATATTATTGTATTCTGTTTGCTAATATTTTGTTGAGCAATTTTGCAACTACGTTCATAATGGAGATTGGTCTATAATTTTCTTTTTTTTGTTCCATCTTTGTGTGGTTTTGGTATCAGGGTGATGCTGGTTTCATAGAAGGATTTTGGTAGAATTCCTTCCTTTTCTGTTTTATGGAAAAGTTTGAGAAGCATTAGCATTAGTTCTTCCATGAATGTCTGGTAAAATTCACCAGTGAATCCATCTGTGCCTGGATTTGTTTTAGTTGGGAGGATTTTTATAACTGCTTGGATCTCTGTACTTGTTATAGGTCTATTTAAATGGTTTATCTCATCTTGATTTAAATTTGGTAGGTCATATGAATCAAGGAAATAATCCATTTCTGTCAGGTTTTCAAACTTAGAGGCATATATATTCTTAAAGTATGTCCATATGATCTGAATTTCTTTGATATCTCTTGTGATGTTGCCTTTTTCATCTCTGATTTTATTAATTTTTGTCTCTTCTCTCTTTCTTTTGGTTAGATTTGCTAAGGGTTTATCAATTTTATTTATCCTTTCAAAGAACCAACTCTTTGTTTCATTGATTCTTTTTTTTTTTTTTTGGTTTCTATTTCATTAATTTCTGCCCCAATCTTTATTATTTCTTCCTGTCTACAGATTTTTGGTTTGCCTTTTTCTTCTCTTTCCAAGGCTTTAAGTGAAGCATTAAATTGTTTACTTGTGAACTCTCTAATTTATTAATTTATGCATTTAGAGCTATAAATTTTCCCTCTAGGACTGCCTTCATTGTGTCCCAAAGGTTTGGTATGTTGTATTCTCATCATCATTTGATTCTATGAATTTCTTTATTTCCTTTTTAATTTCTTCAATGACCCATACATCATTCAGTAGTGCTGTTTAGTCTCCATTAATTTCTGTATCCTCTGTAGTTTTTCTTGTTGCCAATTTGCAGTTTAATACCATTGTGTTCAGATAGCATACAAGGGATTATTTCAATTTTCCTGTATTTAAGACTTGATTTGTGTCATATTATATGGTCTATTTTAGAGAATGGTCCTCGTGCTGCTGAGAAAAATGTATATTCTGCAACATTTGGATAGAATGTTCTGTATATCTGTTAGGTCCATTTGTTCCATGACATCATTTAATGCAGATTTCTCTCTGTTTAGTTTTTTCTGGGTAGACCTGTCAAGTGATGGGAGTGGGGTATTGAAGTCACCCACTATTATTGTGTCTGGAGTTATCTCTGACCTTAAGTCTAATAGTGTTTGTTTGTTGAAATTGGGAGCCCCCATGTTAGGAGCATATATGTTTAGGATTGTAATGTCCTCCTATTGGAGTCTTCCCATATTCAGTATAAGGTGATCTTCTTTATCTTTCCTCACTAATGCTGGTGTGAAGTCTATCCTGTCAGAAATTAGGATAGCAACCCTTGTTGGGCCCTATGAGGCCCGGGTGTGAGGCCTAGTGGAACTTCCTAAGCCTGACTAGAGTTTGGCGACTTGTAGTTGGCCTACTACTTCTGCTTAATTAAGAGTGGCTCAGCAAGGCCTAAGCCGAAACTGCCTCCACCCAGCTACTGCTGACGTGGTGAAATACTATTAGCCCTTACACCTTTATCCCATCCTGAGACCCTCCCTCTTTCTCAAAGTTATATAAACACCTTCCCATTACAATAAAATGAGTTTCGGCCTTGACAGACTCCCGGCTCAGTGTGGTTTTTTCTCCCCGGTGTTTTAGGGGGCGAGGGGTCTGAGTCGCTGACACCCGTCATCCTGCTCAGCCTTGAGGGGAGCCGCTGGCCCGGCTCTCTCTCTTCCACTCTACCTGCCGGTGGAGGGAACCCCACAGACTGGTGCCCCGTGTGAGGAAACGGAACTACCTGCAGGGGGAAGAAAACGGCAGACTGGTGACCCCGACGCAACAAAGAAAAAACATGAAAGTACGCTGACGGGCTAATCGGACTATGGATGGGTGTACCCTCATAAATTATGAGGTAGTCTTCATATCTAATATTCTAACCTTTGCTTCTGTAACCTGTGCTTGCTTCAACATCTTTTCGTTCCTTTCTCTTTCCTTTTATTTCCGGGTTGCCGGCAAACTGCATCTGCAGTGCCTGTATTTCTAAACAGGTAGTACGTTCATGGAGGACACACCATGTGGGCAGACCTAAAAAAGAAACTCACCACGTGGGCAGACCTGGAGGAATCTCAAAGCATTCTGCCCCCTCATTTGAGTGGGGGCTCCATCTTAGAAGAATTCTGCAACATGTTTAGCTTTTTTTTGGGCCTTTATGCTTGTGTTGTACTCATGTGTATTACTATTGCCCTGATTTTACAAAAACTCCTCCTACAGTGTGGCTTAAAATTCCATGGCTTTTGGGACAAAACTTTTGTTTTAGTCCCATGTATTAATTCAATCCTCCTCGCCTTAATTGCCAGCTTTAAAGGTTTCTCGGTGAAGGAGTTCATTTCTGCCCTTAACAAAAGCTGTAAGAAAAAACTAAAACTGGCTTTTAAAATCTCATTCCTTCCAAGGCCGCCACCCAAGCCGCCACCGGCCCGCTGCCTTTTCAGCCCATAACCACCGCCTATGGCAATAGCACTCACAAGCTCACAAACCCTCCCCCTCTAGCCATGAAAAGAAAAAATACAATAAATTTTACTAACATAAGAAATGGCTACATTTTGCTATCCAGGCCCAACCAAAAACTTTAATCAAGGTTAAATTTACAGTGGACTGATATGCTTGACTAAAGATTTCAGACTGAGATTTTAAAATTTTAAGTTAAAAAACCTCAAACAAATTAAAATTATAAAGACACTGAGACTAATTTCAGGTTACTGTGCTGCTATTGTCAACCACATTAACAATCTTAAGAAAGGTAGAAAAAAGGTGGGCTAACTACTTTACATTAAAACAATAAAAAAAATGCCTGAGGAAAGACTATTAGGAATACAAACTCTTAGAAACAGTTAACTAAAAAAAAAAAAAAAAAAAAAAAAAAAAAAAAACACCTGCTTTTCAAGGCTATGATTTATTTCATCCCTAGATTAAAAATATAACTTAAAGATAACAGACTAAGATTTTAAGATTTTAAGTTAAAAAACCTCAAACAAGTTAAAATTATAAAAACACTAAGACTAGTTTCAAAATTTTTACTCTTAAAACAGATAAAAAAAAAAAAAAAAAAAAAAAAAAACACCTTTTTCAAGGCTATGAATTTCATCCCTAGATTAAAAATATAACTTAAAGATAACAGACTAAGATTTTAAGATTTTAAGTTAAAAAACCTCAAACAAGTTAAAATTATAAAAACACTAAGACTAGTTTCAGGTTACTGAACTGCTATTGTCAACCACATTAACAATCTTAAAAAAGGTAAAAAAAAAAAAAGGGGGGGGCTAACTACTTTACATTAAAACAATGGAGAGGATGCCTGAAAAAAAACTGTTAAAAGTATCTTGGGAGCAAACAGACGGTCCGCCTATCTCTGCCCCTTGCCTCTCAGTGCCCCTCAATGCTCTTAGCCAAATGTCCTGCGGGGCCCAAAGTGTTTACTTTAAAAAAAAAAAATTAAAGTGTTCAAAACAGGCCCGAGCCGCCTAAAATCCACAACTAAAGATAATAAAATAGGACCACGATTCTATTTTGTTAGTTTTCAAAACTAAGGCCATGATGAAGAGGGATGGCCAGGGACATTCATAATTGTGCTGCTAGAGGTAAAAAAAAAAAAACAAAACTGCTTTTCAAGTCTATATGGCTATGTCCTACACACCATTGTTCCACCCTTCACTGCCTTCCCATTAATGTAGGGCTAGAGGCAAGCTGGCTTTTTTCAGTAAGACAGCCCAGAAACAGGTCCTTTTACATACAATGGGCCATCCACCTCCAAACTTACTGTGAGCACATTTGCTCACACACTGGTCTACCTGACTTTATCGCTAATGGGGATTCACAGATAGACAAATTTATTACTGTCTCCTCCTTTCCACCCTTAGAACAAACTAAATATTTACACCAAATGTTCTATCTATCCCCCTTAATAATTCAAGCCCAGCTAACTCAGTCGGTAAAATATAAGACTAAGCCCACTTCCTACTTAATGTCACTGGGGGCTATTCTTAAGGTGTTAATGGTGGGTTTAAGATTCCATTGTAAAGATATACAAAGTGTGCCTAACAGGAGTTCCTAAAGCATGCTGTGGATTGGCTACAATAATTTTGCTCTGTGTGCCTGGTTAACTTTTTTTTTTTCTTCTCTTTTGCTTGGCCCTATGAAGACAGGCCAACTTCTTCTGCCACTATGGAACTTCGTCTAGGTCTGTAAGCTTCAACATCATAAAAAACTGCTAGCTGTCAGCCCTGGATTGACCCTAACAATACATATCTCATATCTTTTCTTCCTTGATTAATCATCCTAATGTTTTGTTATTATTTTAGGTCAATCATCCTAATGTTTTGTTATTATTTTAGGTCATTCTAACCCATCTTATCTCCAAGACCTCACTGCTAAATGCCTTGCCATTTTACAGGCCAATGATTTTAAAGTGACTCCAAAAAAAAAAAAATTCAAACTGCCCCTACCTTCAAGATTTTGGGTTCCATGTTATTCCTTAATACTGTCTCTCCTGTCAAACCTCAACTCCATATTCATATATTAACTTACAAATCCCATCAGCCTTTCCTCCAGGTACCTCCTCTTCAAACTACAAGAGCGAATCCTCGAGGGCTACACCCTAATCACCTTTGGCAGATTGACATTACACACTATTCTCCATTTGAAAAACTTAAATATATTTTTCTCTCAGTTGATACTTTCTCCCATGCTTGCTGGGCATTGGCACACGCTGGGGAAAACCTAAACATGCTATCAGCCATATGCTTCAATGCTTTGCCACCCTTAAATTGCCAGATCCTGCTTTGTAAGCAGGACTTTTATAGATTTCCTCCAAACCTGGAAAATCTCACTTTCTACAGACATCCCATATAACCCGTGGGGCCAGGCCATTGTGAAAAGATATAATCAAACTCTCAAACCTCAATTACAAAAACAAAAGGGGGAATCCCTACCCCCACATGACCAACTAAAAAAGGCATTATTAACCCTAAATATTTTAAATTTTTCTAAAGAAGATAGACACTTGTCCCCTTTTCAAAAACATTGGACCTCAGCTGTCACCTACAGCTCCATCTGCGTCAAATGGAGGGACCCATTAACTGGGGCCTGGAGAGGACCAGACCCCCTCCTCACAGCAGGGAGAGGATTTAGATGTGTATTTCCTCAAGAGGAAAAAAGACCCATTTGGGTACCAACAAGAGACTTAAAATATTTACCCCAACAAGGGGACAATAACAATCGCCTTTCCAGGGAGTGTTCCACCCCTGAGAACTGTGCCTCTGTTTCTTCCCCAGGAATGATTGGAGATGTGAATGCTGCTAGACCCAAATGATGCCAAAAAAAAAAGCTCCAGGAAGATTTAAAGAAAAAAAGACAAGACTTCCAAGACAACCTGCTATGGATGGGCTTACATGACTTTTTTCCCTACCTTCTCCCTCCCCTTGAGCCCCTCCTTCTTCTTCTTGCTTTTTTCCTACCTTCTCCCTCCCCTTGGATCCCTCCTTCTCCTTCTTCTTATCCTCACTCTCGGGCCCTGTGTAATTAATAAGATTACACAATTCATTCACCAACAGCAATTAAACTTCATCAGGTCAAAATACCACAGGCTCACAACTCAGGAGCCAGGCTAAGAGGCCCTGGTGTGACTGGCTGTCCACCTAACTTCCCTCCCCCTCCCTCCATCGAACCAATGATGGGTAAGATCTCAGACAGGCTGAGACAACCTAAGACAGGTCATGGAGTGGATTTTCAATGGACTAAAGGCATGGTACTCAGTGACGGGTAAGATTCTCAGAGGGGGACAACCTAAGACAGGGGCCATGCTTTCTGCCGTTCTTACAAAAACAAAAGGGGGAGATGTTGGGCCCTATGAGGCCCGGGTGTGAGGCCTAGTGGAACTTCCTAAGCCTGACTAGAGTTTGGCGACTTGTAGTTGGCCTACTACTTCCGCTTAAGAGTGACTCAGCAAGGCCCAAGATGAAACTGCCTCCGCCCAGCTACTGCTGATGTGGTGAAATACTATTGGCCCTTATACATTTATCCGATCCTGAGACACTCCCTCTTTCTCAAAATTATATAAACACCTTCCCATTACAATAAAACGAGTTTCGGCCTTGACAGACTCCCGGCTCAGTGTGGTTTTTTTCTCCCCGGTGTTTTGGGGGGGAAGGGTCTGAGCCGCCAACACCCGTCATCCTGCTCAGCCTCGAGGGGAGCTGCTGGCCCAGCTCTCTCTCTTCTGCTCTACCTGCCAGTGGAGGGAACCCCACAAACCCTTGCTTGTTTCCTAGGCCCATTTGCTTGAAACACCATTTTCCAACCTTTCACCCTAAGAAGGATTCTATCTTTTATTGAGAGGTGAGTTTCCTGGAAGCAACAGATGGCAGAATCCTGCTATTTAATCCAGTCTGAAAGCCTGTGTCTTTCATTGGGGCATTGAAGCCATTAATATTAAGATTTATTATTGAAAGATATGTATTGGTCTGAGGTTTGGAGCCTTTAGGGTAACTGCCCAATAAGGGAATAACTTGATCCATTGGTAGGTCTATGGCCATCCTTTTCAGGAGTCTCCATATAGCTGTCCATAATGGTTGAACCATTTTACATTCCCACCAGCAGTGAAAACTTGTTCCTATTTCTCCACAACCTTGCCAGCATTTGTTTTCATTTTTTTTTAATGTTAGCCATCCTTACTGGGGTAAGGTGGAATCTCATTGTTGTTTTAACCTCAGACTAGAGACATTTGCTCAACCATGTTTATAGCTGCTCAATTCATAATAGCACAAAGCTGGAATCAACCCAGGTGTCCATCACTAGATGAATGGATAACAAAGATGTGGTATATCTACACTATGGAATTCTATGTAGCAGTAAGGAAAGATGAAATAAGGAAATTTGAAAAAAATGGTCAAATATGGAACAGATCATCCTCAGTGAGCTCACCCAAGAACAAAAAGATAATCGTTGCATGGTCTCATTTATCTGTCGCTCCTAACCTGAGTCTACGTGGCATGCAGCCAAACCTAACAAACACTCTGAGGACCAGACAAGAGGGAGGGTGGGATGGGGGGAAGGACAAGGGGCGGGGATAAAATTGCGACCCCCCAAAAAGATACTATAAAACCCTTTACTCTGAACAACAGGCTAAAACATTGATCCTTCAGCAGGCCCGCAGAGGGAACACCCAAGCCACCAGAAACTGGAGAGAGCATCATGAAGGCTAACCGTAATCTTGTCCTGCTTCTCTCTCTCTCTCCTCTCACTCTCTCTTCCTACCTCTCCTCTCTATACTCACTTCCTGTATAATATTATCTATCTTTTTCTTCCCTCACCTTTCTAGGTGCAGACATAACTCCCAGTGCCAGCACGGGGTTAAACTCCACAATGAGCTCTTGAAACAAGACACCTACAATGTTTCCCCCCCCTAAAAAAAAGACAGACTTCTGTCAGAGTTCTTGGTGACCCACCAAAGGTTAATGATAAGATCCTATTGTTGAAGATAGCATACGTGTGTGAGACCAAACACAAAGAGACCTGGCCAGAATCTGGAAGAAGGTCAGTCCCCAGACAGTTAGCTAGTCTAGTACCAGAGGGTGCTACACGAGCAACTGGGGGAAAATGTCCGACATTGGTCCAAACAACTTGCAGTCTAAGATAACCAGCAGCAAACAACTTGATGTAATGCTCATACAAGTGCAGTAGTGGCAAACAGCCATGGTGTGTAACCAACTGCTCTTTATTTGGCTAACAGATCTACTCAGTGGAATGGAACTCATTGCTGAAACTGGGAAATAAACCAAAACCAGGTACAAAAAAATGAGCTCAGTTTCCAAGAGCAAGATACCACCAAATGTGGGCTAGAAGAGAGCTAATGCATATAAAATTCCCTCCAAAACATAGATGGTCATACCTGCTATCTAGTACTAACTTCTCTCTCCGTTGGAGAATTTGATTATTTTTTTCAGGCATACAACGAATCCTGAATGGAAGATCAGCTAATTGCACCTCACCAGGGCCCCAGCTGAAACCATAGAACAATGCAGGGGAAGGGCAAGAGTTCAGCATTCATGGCGATCATGACACCAGAAAAAGGCTGAAGGAGATAAACACAGAGAACATCCAACTCCAACTAAGCCAGATATGCAGAGACACAGAGGCTCCCAAAACCTCATCACTGAAACAGAACTAAAATGACCCCAATGTGGCTCAGGGAAACTCGCAGAAGAGGGGGCAGAAAAATTGTTAGAGTCACAAGTTGGGGCATTATGCACAGAGACTGGGGCCTACCCCCCAGAACTCTTGACTAACCTCACAATGCACGACCCACATTCCCCACTGATGAAGGGTCCCTTTGAAAGTGGGAGGACAGGGAGGAGGACAATGGAACCAATACTATGAATGTAAAATCAGAATAATATAAATATATATATATATTTATATATATATTAGAGAAAAAATATGTATTTATTCTCACCATTCTTGTTCTGTAGTTCTTCCTGTTTTAACTATTATTTGAGTGTGGTTTATTTTTTACTACTTCCTCCTGTTTGTGTTTTGCTTTCTCTTGAGCATGAATGATTCCTTCAAGTATTTTCTGTAGTGCTGGTTTAGTTGCCATAAATTCCTTCTGCCTGTTTTTGTTGTGGAATGCCTTTATTTCTCCATCAAGTTGGATAGATAGCTTTGCAGGATAAAGTAATCTTGGTTGACAGATTTTATCTTTCAGAACTTGGAATACATCATTCTAAGCCCTTCTCACTTTTAAGGTTTGTGTTGAGTAATCTGCTGTGATCCTGATGGGTGTCCCTTTGAAGGTAACTTGCTTTTTCTCTCTAACTGCTTTCAGTATATTTTCTTTGGTTTGTGTGTTTAATAGTTTAATTATAATATGGCAAGGAGAGGATCTTTCTAGGTTTTATCTGTTTGGTGTTCTAAAAGCTTCTTGTATCTGCATTGGCATTTCTTCCCCAATCTGGGTAAATTTTTCTTCTATGATTTTGTGGAGAACACCTACTAAGCCTCTGGATTGAAATTCTTCTCCTTCTGTTATACCCTGAATTCTTATATTTGATCTTTTCATAGTATCCAAGCTGTCTTGGAATTCCCATTCATACCTTTCCATTAGCTTGTCTTTCTCCTTCTTTGGACTGTATTAAGTCTGCCACCTGGTGTTCTGGTTTACAAATCTTGTTCTCTTCTTCACCCATTCCACTGGTGAGACTTTCCACAGAGTTTTTTTATTTCACTGACTGTGTTCTTCAGAGCTAGGATTTCAGCCTGGTTTTCCTTCAGTATTTCTATTTCCTTACCCATGTCCTGTAATGACCTTTTTATTTCATTAAGCTCATTTCCTGTGTTCTCTTTCAGGACTTTGTTTTCTTCTTTAATTCCATTGTTTTATTCTCTGATTCCTTTCATTTCTTCTTTCATTTCTTTGAGTATAGATAAAATCATTATTTTGAATTCTTTGTCAGGAATTTCGTCTAAAACAGTCTCATTGGTGAACATTTCTTATGGATTTGTAATTTTTGGTGGGATTACATTGTCTTGGTTTTTTGTGTGTCTTGTATAATGTAGTGACTTTTGCATCCTGGATTGATTTGATGCTTAGGCTTTCTATTTATCTGAAGCATTCTTAGCTGTGGTGATCAACCTTTATATACTTTCAGGATATTAGTTTAAGGTGCCAAGTGTAGCACTTGTACCCAAATCCAACCTTAGCAGTAATCCTAGGTGTTGAGTTTTCTTGCTAAGCAAGTATTCTAGTGGACTGGGTGGGACAATATACTTGCAAATTCTAAACTTCAATTGAGCAAAATACACATTCAATAACAACTGGCACAGGATATACAAGTGTGGGGATTCAAACAGTCTTATAAGAGCAAAATCATTACATAGCAAACTGAATTTGAAATGAATTGAACTTACTAAATTATGCAACCTGGAAGATAGCACAAACCAAGGAAGTTCAAACTTGTTGTACTCATCGTCCAATTTGCAAGAGAAACTCATTCAAATTGCAAGCATTTTCTCAGTTGGAAAATCTTATTTAAAAGAGTACATGTTCTGCAATGAAGACCTAACTTTACTTAGCAAACTGCATTCTTAATGAAATGAACTTACTGAGTTATAAATCTTGTTACATAGCACAAATCAAAGAAGTTCAAACTTCTTGTACTCAACCTCCATCCTGTAGGAGAAACTCACTCAAATAAGTCACACTTGCTCAGTTGAACAAACTTATTTCAAACAGTAAAGTGTTCTTCAATGAAAATGTTTCTGTAATTAGGAAACTACATTTGAAATGAAATGAACTAAGATATACATCTTGTTATATAGCACAAACCAAAGAGGTTCAACTTGTAGTCAACGCCCAATCTGCAAAAGAAACTCATTTAAATCACATGCATTTGCTCAGCTGAACAAACTTATTCCAAACAGTATAGCCTTCTGCAATGAAGATGTTTCTTTACTTAGCAAATTGCATCTGACATGAAGGAGTATACTAGTTGTATGGCACAATGCAGATTGGGCCCTAGCCATACTGCATGCTAAAAGAAACCAGGAAGTGGCTTCTTTTGATGTGGCTTCCTGCACAGGCCTGGTTTGACAACAGCTACAGTTCCATGCTCGCGAGCAACCTGCTGCAAGATGATCTGCATGGAGACAAGCTGTCATTGATCACAAGGGGACCACCCCATACAATGATTGACCAGCTAAACCCTTTAAACTCCCTATACTTCCTTGAATAAATAAGTTTGCAGCAGCTCACCCTCTGCCTGCTTCCACCCAAACCCTGAGTCTGTGCCATGACTGTGCCTCTCAGCCCCTACTTGGCAGAGACCCTGTTGTCCCTCCTGGGATGGCCCTAGGAGGGACCCCAACATCTGGCGCCTGAACAGGGATCCTCTGCCCCCTTGGTATTGACAAGACACCCCCTTCTTGATCATCAGTTAGTAGGCCCCTTTCTGTTCTGTGTGCTGACAGCTGCTCAAGGATGAGCAGGCAGCTCCCTCCTCCCCCCTTTTCCTTTTGTTCATCCTTTTCCCTGGCAGGAAAGCACACATTGCTACACAGTCCTGAAGCCTGTGTCAGCCCCTCCAGTGTTGGTTCATCCTGGTGAAATCACATAAGGGTCTGACCCATCCGATTTCAGAACCAAGGCAAGGCTGTTGGCTGAGCTTCCCTGGAGATAACGTGTGAGCATATGGCCATGGAGTAATGACCCACGGAAGTCCCCCACTAAGCACAATACACGTGGTTCCTAAATATTATATCCATATGTCTCAGCTGGCCCTGGCAATAGGTGTTGTGGTTTTCATGATTATCCTTTGGGCTATCATTTTTTATCTGGGTTATCATTTTCTCAGTCTCCTTGACTCAGGAGTGTCCCAGCCTAGCTCCGCCCTCAAACACCACCATGCTGTAATGGGCAACCTCCCTCCCCCTCAGAGGATGCCACAATTGCAGGCTGTTAAGGCCCTCCTCCTGCAATGTGGCTTAAAAGTGAAACAAAATGACTTTCATGGCTTTTGGGATGAAACTCTTGTTTTAGCCCTATGGATTAGTCAGGAGAACATCTGGGACACTTCCATTTGGTCCCAGGTTCTCTTCCTCACAAGGAAACACAAGGTTTATGAAGGGTGCACAACCCCTGACCCATTATTTCCTATCCTCCTTGCCATAATTGCCATCCTTAAAGGCTCCTCCATGGAGGAAGAAGTCATTTCTGCCCATAACAAAAGCTGTAAGGAGGAACCAAAACTGGCTCTTCAAAGCTTGTCCCTCCCAGCCCCCTCTTACAATAACATGGATGAGGAGGAAAGACCAACCCTTCAATGATAAAAGACCACCATCCAAACTGCTGCCTGTGGCAGCCAAGCTCACAACCACCCCTCCCCCTCTTTACCCTTGGAAGGACCTCCATCAGATCTGTCCTGGACACACCCAGGTAATTGCCAGTTGGCTGACATGCCCCATTGCCCCACCCTTTGCCACTACCCCATTAACATAGGGCTGGATGCAACAGCCAGGCCCTGGTACCCCACCCTATCTCTGATGTGGCTCTCATCTGCAAGGTGGCCCAGGAATCTGGCATTGACTCCTACTTTGAACAAGTCCTTTTACATTGGGCCATCCACCTTCAGACTTATTTATTTTTTAAATTATTTTATTTATTTTTGGAGAGAGACACAGAGAGAGACAGACAGAGAGGGAGACAGATAGAGATGGGCGTGCCAGCAGTCCCTCAGCTGCTGTGAACGAAATCCAGATGCGTGCACCCCCTTGTGGGCAGGTGCGACATTGCGCCCTTGTGTCACTTTGCATCTGGCTAAACGTGGGACCTGGAGATTGGAACCAGCGTTCTTGGGCTTAGCAGGCAGGTGCCTTAACTGATAAGCCATCTCTCCAGCCCACCTTCAGACTTATTGAGCACGTTCGCTCACACACTGGTCTGCCTGGCTTTATTGCTGATGGGAATTCACAGGTAGACAAGTTTATTGCTATCTCCTCCTTGCCACCTTTAGAACAAGCTAGACGTTTACACCAAAGGTTCCATCTATCCTCCAGTAACCTATGGATCCTATACCCCAAGCTCTCACTTAGCCAATTCAAACATTTAGCCCATACCTGTAAGACATGCACCCCTTTATCCTCCTTGGGGCCCCTACATCCTCAAGGAGTCAATCCTAGAGGCCTTACCCCAAATTCTATCTGGCAGATGGATGTTACCCACATACCTTCCTTTGGTAACCTCAAATATGTCCATGTCATTGTGGACACTTACTCTAAGCTTACTTTTGCTATTGCTCTCTCAGGGGAGAAGGCATCCCATGTCATTAAGGCAACAAAAACCACCATGTTGGTCATGGGCTAACCTGGTCAATTAAAACTGATAATGGCCCTGCATACACATCTGCCCAATTCACATCCTTCATGGAATCTTGGGGAATAAAACACTCCCTTGGGATCCCATACAACCCACAAGGACAAGCCATCATGGAGAGAACTAACCCAACCCTAATGGAACTAATTATAAAACAAAAGTCCACTATGTCACCCAAGGATCCCCACTTGGCACTGGTGGAAACTGTCTTCACCCTCAATTTTCTCACCTTTGACAAGACAGGACTCTCCACAGCCTATAAACATTGGAGATCCCAACCAATTGTGATGCCCTTACCCTTAGTCTGCTGGAAGGATCCTCTTACTAATTTCTGGAAGGGACCCCACCCTTTTTTTAACACTGAGGGTATGCTTGTGTCTTTCCAGAAACTTCACAGATCCTGATCTGGATCCCTTCCAGGAACAAAACCTACATGTTATCGTTAGACAGGTGCCAATTGGCTTTGCAGCTGTTTCCCTGATGATAACTTTACATTTCTGTCCTCAACTCTTCCTCTCTTCTTATAGTGGTGGGAATCCTAATTATTCTCACCATCATGCTGATTATTTTCAGATGTCTCAGAACTTTTGCTCAGCACATCCCCACCATCCAAACAAACCAGATTCAACTACAGGGAGCCATTTATCAATTGGAAGAGGCAACCCCTCATGAACCACCATATGATATCTTATCCACTATTTCCCATTTTTAAACCTGTCCTACCCCAGTCTTTTTCAGGATCAATAGTTGATTCTCGCTTGCTGAGACTGTTCGCACACCACAGAGCCACCACCACTTGGCCCTCCCATGCCTCCTAGGTGATAGCCTCACCCCTGGGGTTTTTTCACCAGGATGGTGGGTAGTCAATGACAGGTAAGACCCCATGATGATATGGAGCAACCTAAGACAGGCACTGTTGCATGTGATGATCCCTTGGGGCCTGGGGTCAACAATGGCTTGGCAAAGAACCATGCCTCCCAGGGTTGCCAATAATAAAAACAAAAAGGAGGATATATATGGCACAATGCAGGTCAGGTTCTAGCCAGACCACATGCCAAAAGAAACCAGGACGTGGCTTCTGTGGACATGACATTCTGCACAGGCCTGGAGTGACAATGGCTACAGTCCCATGCTCGTGAGAAACCTGCTGTGAGATGATCTGCCCAGAGACAGGCTATCATTGGTCACAAGAAGGGGACCACCCCATACAATGATTGGCCAGCCAAACCCTTTAAACCCCCTACACTTCCTTGAATAAAAAAGTTTGCAGCAGCTTGCCCTCTGCCTGCTTCCACCCAACTCCTGGAGTCTGTGTTGTGACTCCATGCCTCTCACCTCCTACTTGGCAGAGACCCTGACGTCCCTCCTGGGCTGGCCCTAGGGGGGACCCCAACATGAACTTATTGAGTTATACATCTTGTTAGCTAGCACAAACCAAAGAAGTTCAACCTGGTTGTACTCAAACCTCCATCTTGTGAAAGAAACTCATTCAAATCCCATTCATTTTCTCAGTTTAATGAACTCAGTTGAAACACTAAAGGGTTCTGCCACCAAGATGTTTCTTTACAGAGCAAACAACATTTGAAATGAAGTGATCTTACTAAGTTAATCATTTCAGATTGCACAAACTAAAGAAATTCAAACTAGTTGTACTCAATGTCCAAGCTGAGAAAGAAACTCATTAAAATAGCACTCATTTGCATAGTTGAACAAACTTATTTCAAACAGTAAAGTGGTTTACAATAAATATGTTTCTTTCCTTAGCAACTACGTTAGAAATGAAATTAAATTACTAAGTTATACATCTTGTTGGACTGCACAAACCAAGGAAGTTCAAACTTCTTGTACCCAACCTCCATCCTGCAAAAGAAACCCATTTCAAATCACTCGTATTTCCTCAGTTGACCAAACTCATTTGAAACAGTATAGTTTTCTGCCATGAAGATGTTTCTTTACTGAGCAAACTACATTTGAAATGAAATAAATGTACTAAGTTATACATCATTTTAGATTGCACAAACCAAGGAAGTTCATACTAGTTGTAGTCAAATAATATGTGCAAAAGAAAGTCATTCCAGTCACATGCATTTGCTCAGTTGAAGAAACTGATTCAAACAGTATAGTGTTCTGCAATGAAGATGTTTCTTAGAAAACTACATTTGAAATGGAATGAACTTACTAAGTTATACATCTTGTTAGAGTGCACAAAACAGGGAAGTTCAAACTTGTTGCACTCAACCTCTATCCTGCTAAAGAAACTCATTCAAATTGCAAGCATTTGCTTAGTTGAACAAACTTATTTCAAACAGTATTGTGTTCTTCAATGAAGATGTTTCTTTACTTAGCAAACTACATTCAAAATGAGATGAACTTTCTAAGTTATACTTCTTAGATGGAACAAACCAAGGAAGTTCAAACTTGTAGTACTCAACCTCCATGCTGCGAAAGAAACTCATTCAAATCACACACATTGGCTCAGTTGAACAAACTCATTTGAAGCAATATAGTGTTTTGCCATGAAGATATTTCTTTACTGAGCAAATTACATTCAAAATGAAGTGAATTTACTAAGTTATAAACCTTGTTAGATTGCACAAACCAAGTAAGTTCAAACTTGATATACTCAACGTCCATCCTGTGAAAGAAACTCACTGAAATCACATGCATATTCTCAGTTGAAAAAACTCATTTGAAACAGTATAGTTTTCTGCCATAAAGATGTTTCTTTACTGAGCAAACTACATTAGAAATGAAATGAATGTACTAAGTTGTACATCATTTTAGATTGCACAAACCAAGGAAGTTCAAACTAGTTGTACTCAAAGTAATATGTGCAAAAGAAACTCATTGAAATTGCATGTGTATGCTCAGTAGAACAAACTGATTCAAACAGTATAGTGTTCTGCAATAAAGATGTTTCTTAGTTGAGAAACCTACATTTGAAATAAAATGAACTTACTAAGTTATACATCATTATAGATTGCACAAATGAAGAAGTTCAAACTTCATGTATTCAACATCCAATCTGTGAAAAAAACTCATTCAAATTGCACAATTTTCTCGGTTGAACAAACTTATTTCAAACAAAGTAGTGTTCTGTAATGAAGATTTTTCTTTACTTAGGAAACTACATTGGAAATGAAATGAATTTACTGAGTTATACATCTTGTTAGATGGCACAAACCAAAGAAGTTCACACTTGTTCGACTTAACTTCCATCCTGCGAAATAAACTCATTCAAATCAAATGCATTTTCTCAGTTGAACAAACTCATTTTAAACAGTATAGTGTTCGCCATGAAGATGTTTCTTTACTGAGCAAACTACATTAGAAATTAAATAACTTCCTAAGTTATACATCATTTTAGATTGCACAAAACATGGAAGTTGAAACTAGTTGTACTCAAAGTAATTTCTGAGAAAGAAACAATCAAATCACACACACTTACTCAGTTGAACAAACTTATTTCAAACAGTATATTGTTCTGCAGTGAAGATGTTTATTTACTTAGCAAATTACATTAGAAGTAAATTGAATTTACTAAGTTATACAACTTATTAGATTGCATAAGCCAAGGAAGTTCAAACTTGTACTCAAACTCCATCCTACCAAAGAAACTTATTCAAATCATACTTATTTGCTCAATGGAACAAACTCATTTCAAACAGCATAGTGTTGTGCAATGAAGATGTTTCTTTTAGTTTTTGTTTTTTGAGGTAGGGTCTTGCTCTGGCCTAGGCTGACCTGGAATTAACTATGTAGTCTCAGGGTGGCCTTGAACTCACAGCAGTCCTCCTACCTCTGCCTCCCAAGTGCTGGGATTAAAGGCGTGTGCCACCACACCCAGCCTAAGATGTTTCTTTACTTAGCAAACTACATTCAAAATGCAATGAACTTACTTATACATCTTGTTAGATAGCACAAATCAAAAAAGTTCAAACTTGTTCTACTCACCTCCATCTTGTGCAAAAAACTTATTCAAATCACATGCATTTTCTCAGTTGTACAAACTTATTTCAAACAGTATTGTGTTCTGCAATGAAGATGTTTCTTTACTTAGCAAACTACATTTGAAATGGAATGATCTTAGTAGGTTATACATCTTGTTAGATTGCAAAACCAAAGAAGTTCAAATTTGTACTCAACCTTTATCCTGTGAAAGAAACTCGTGCAAATTGCATGCATTTGCTCAGTCGAACAAACTTATTTCAAACAGTACAGTGTTCTGCAGTGAAGATGTTTCTTTACTTGGCAAACTATAGTCAAAATGAAATAAAATTACTGAGTTATACATCTTATTAGATAGCACAAACCAAAGAAGTTCAAACTTGTTGTACTCAACCTCCATCATACAAAAGAAACTCATTCCAGGTCACCATTTTGTATGAGTGGTTGACCCCTTCATGCTGGTTCATTTTGCATAATAAACTCTCTTTGCTTTTACATACTATTTGAATCTGGGGTCTTCAGCAATTTTTGGACCCTTACATTTGGGAGCTTTTCTGTGACCACTGGGGACCCCCAGACTCAATAGTGGAGTATTTTATAAGGGAACTATTGGTTCTCCACTGATCAGTGAGTTGGGGTGCTCCTCTGTGTTGTGTGTCTCTGTTTTACTCTGTTCCTTGTTTCTCTGGTAAATCCGGTGTCAGACACAATGTGGAGGCCCACAGAGGTAATGCTGACAAACCATGAATTACCTTGGGCCCAGGGAGGTTCCAAGGATGCTCTGGACCCCCTTCTGGTGGAGCCCATTTTCCCATCTAGTAGAGCCGGAGAGCTGCAGTCTGACTCTGGTTTTGGTAAATACTGACAGGCCATGCCCATCTGGCAGAGCCCATTTATGGGCTAGGCCACAGTTTGCATTATTTTGATTACTTTTTTAACTCTCTGGGGAATTTGTTTCTGTGTCTGTGTGTTTGTGTCTTGTTCATCCTTTTTACTTTCTTGTAAGACACCATGAGACAGGCAGCAAGCTCCACCTCACTGGACCTAATCCAGTCACACTTCAAGGATTTCAGATGCCTGGCAGACAAGCTGGGTTTAACAGTGTGGCCATGAAAATTAACCATCTTTTACAGGAATGAATGACTAACTTTCAATGTGAGATGGCCAGAGAGAGGCACCTTCCACCTTCCCACCATTTATCAAGTTAAGAGTATTGTGTATAGGAGTCCTGAGCATCCTGATCAGGTCCCATACATTACTGTTTGGCAATATTTGGTGGAAATCCCCCCTTCTTGGGCATTTCCAAGTATGTTAGAGATATTGATCAAGATTATCCCAAAAATGGTTGTAATGTTTTCATAGAAAATGTTTTTCATGGAGTTTATTAATAGGAGCTATCTCAAATCAATGGGTTATATAAAATCTGAAGATATATATATACGTGTGTGTGTGTGTGTGTGTGTGTGTGTGTGTGTGTGTGTGTTTATAAAGCAAGACTGGATGTCAGGTAGAGATTTTTTTTTCAATTTTTAAAAACTTTTTATTGACAACTTCAATATATATAGACAACATGCCATGTTCATAGTCCCCTCCCACCATCACCCCTTCCCCTCCCAATTTCACTCCACTGAATCCCTCATTCCTTCCACCAACTTTCTCTTCTATTTTGATGTCATTTTTTCTACAAGTTTTTTAAAAATATATTTTTTATTTATATTATTCTGATTTTACATTCATAGTATTGGTTCCATTGTCCTCCTCCCTGTCCTCCCACTTTCAAAGGGACCCTCATCAATGGGGAATGTGGGTCATGCATTGTGAGGTTAGTCAAGCGTTCTGGGGGGGTAGGCCCCAGTCTCTGTGCATAATGCCCCAACTTGTGACTCTAACAATCTTACCACCCCCTCTTCCGCGAGTTTCCCTGAGCCACATTGGGGTCATTTTAGTTCTGCTTCAGTGATGAGGTTTTGGGAGCCTCTGTGTCTCTGGATATCTGGCTTAGTTGGAGTTGGATGTTCTCTGTGTTTATCTCCTTCAGCCTTTTTCTTGTGTCGTGATCGCCACGAACGCTGAACTCTTGCCCTTCCCCTGTGTTGTTCTATGGTTTCAGCTGGGGCACTGGTGAGGTGTGGTTAGCTGATCCTCCCTTCAGGTTCGTTGTCCACCTGAGAAAAGATAAGAAAGTTCTCCAACGGAGAGAGAAGTTGGTGCTAGATAGAAGGGATGACCATATATGTTTTGGAGGGAATTTTATATGTGTTGGCTCTCTTCTAGCCCACATTTGGTGGTATCTTGCTCTTGGAAACTGAGCTCATTTTTTGTACCTGGTTTTGGCTTATTTCCCAGTTCCAGCAATGAGTTCCATTCCACTGAATGGATCTGTTAGCCAAATCAAGAGCAGTTGGTTACACACCATGGCTGTTTGCCACTACTGCACTTGTATGAGCATTATGTCAAGTTGGTTCCTGCTGGGTATCTTAGACTACAAGTTGTTTGGACCAATGTTGGACATTTTCTCCCAGTTGCTCATGTAGCACCCTCTGGTACTAGACTAGCTAACTGTCTGGGGACTGACCTTCTTCCAGATTCTGGCCAGGTCTCTCTGTGTTTGGTCTCACACACGTATGCTATCTTCGACAGTAGGGTCTTACCATAAACCTTTGGTGGGTCACCAAGAACTCTGACAGAAGTCTGTCTTTTTTTTGCGGGGGGGGGGACCTTGTAGGTGTCTCGCATCAAGAGCTCATTGTGGAGTTTAACCCTGTGCTGGCACTGGGAGTTTTAAGTCTGCACCTAGAAAGGTGAGGGAAGAAAAAGATAGATAATATTATACAGGAAGTGAGTATAGAGAGGAGAGGTAGGAAGAGAGATTGAGAGGGAGAGAGAGAGAGAGAAGTAGGACAAGATTAGGGTTAACCTTCATGATGCTCTCTCCAGATTCCTGTGGTTTGGGTGTTTCCTCTGCGGGCCTGCTGAAGGATCAATGTTTTAAGCTATTGTTCAGAGTAACAGGTTTTATAGTATCTTTTCCTTTTGGGTCCCAATTGTATCCCCGCCCCTTGTCCTTCTCCCCCACCCTCTCGTTTTCTCCCACCCTTACCTTCCCCCCATCCCACCCTCCCTCTTGTCTGGTCCTCAGAGTGTTTGTTAGGTTTGGCTGCATGTCACATAGATTCAGGTTAGGAGCGACAGATAAACGAGACCATCTGACGATTATCTTTTTGTTCTTGGGTGAGCTCACTGAGGATGATCTGTTCCATGTTTGACCATTTTTTTCAAATTTCCTTATTTCATCTTTCCTTACTGCTACATAGAATTCCATAGTGTAGATATACCACATCTTTGTTATCCATTCATCTAGTGATGGACACCTGGGTTGATTCCAGCTTTGTGCTATTATGAATTGAGCAGCTATAAACATGGTTGAGCAAATGTCTCTGGTCTGAGGTTTGGAGCCTTTAGGGTAAATGCTCAATAAGGGAATAACTGGATCCATTGGTAAGTCTATGGTCATCCTTTTCAGGAGTCTGCATATAGCTGTCCATAATGGTTGAACCATTTTACATTCCCACCAGCAGTGAAAACTTGTTCCTATTTCTCCACAACCTCACCAGCATTTGTTTTCGTTTTTTTTTTTTTTTTTTTTTTTTTAATGTTAGCCATCCTTACTGGGTAAGGTAGAATCTCATTGTTGTTTTAATTTGCATTTCCCTGATGATTAGGGATGTTGAACATTTTCTTAAATGTGCATTTGCTATTTGTATTTCTTCCTCTGAGAACTGCCTGTGCAGTTCTCTGCCCCACTTTGTGAGTGGGTTGTTTGATGGTTTATTGTTTAGGTTTTGGAGTTCTTTGTAGATTCTAGAAATCAGGCCTCTGTCAGTTGTATAGCTGGTGAAAATATTCTCCCATTCTGTGGGTAATCTGATGGTTTTGGTTATAGTATGTTTGTCAGTGAAAAGGCTGTTCAGCTTCAGGAGATCCCAATGGTTGAGCGATTTTTTAATTTCCTGAGCTGCTGCGGTTTTGTTCAGGAAATCTTTTCCCACTCCTATGTCACGGAAAGTTCCTCCTATTTTTTCTTCCAGTAGATGCAGTGTTTCTGGTTTTATATTAAGGTCTTTGATCCATTTGGACTTAATTTTTGTGCATGGAGAGATGTGTAGGTCGAGTTTCATTTTCCTACATATGGTTGTCCAGTTTGTCCAGCACCATTTGTTGAAGATACTGTCTTTTCTCCATTCTGCGTTGCAAGGGCCTTTGTCAAATATCAAGTAGCTGTAGTTATTTGACCCGAAATCTGGGTCTTCAATTCTGTTCCATTGGTCTATATTCCTGTTTTTTTGCCAGTACCATGTTGTTTTTATTACAATGGCTTTGTAGTATAGCTTTAGATCAGGTATGGTGATGCCTCCAGAGGTATTTCTTTTGCTGAGGATGAGCTTGGATATCTGAGGCCTTCTGCCTTTCCATACGAATGTTGAGATAGTTTTTTCTATCTCACTGAAGAAGAAAATTGGGGTTTTTATCGGCATTGCATTGAATCTATAGAGTGCTTTTGGTAGGATTGCCATTTTCACAATGTTGATTCTACCAATCCAAGAGCATGGGAGGTCTTTCCATTTTTGTAGGACCTCCTCAATTTCTTTTTTGAGAGTTTTTATGTTATCATTGTATAGATCTTTCACTTCCTTAGTCACTGTTATTTCAAGTTATTTTATTTTCTTTGTTGCAATTGAAAATGGGACGATGTTAGTTATTTCTTTTTCTGTCTCTTTGTCCTTTGCATACAGAAAGGCTATTGATTTCTGTGCATTGATTTTATATCCTGCTACTTTGCTGAAGGCGCTAATCACCTTTAAGAGTTTTGATATGGAAGTTCTCGGGTCACTTATGTATAGAATCATGCCATCTGCAAATAGGGCTAACTTCTTCCTTTCCAATTTGTATCCCTTTGATTTCTTTCTCCTGTCTTATTGCTTGAGCTAATACTTCTAGCACTATGTTGAAGAGAAGAGGTTAGAGTGGACACCCCTGTCTTGTTCCTGACCTCAATGGGAATTCCTTCAGTCTCTCCCCATTTAGAATTACTTGGGCTTTAGGTGCTTTATATATAGCCTTTATTATGTTGAGATATGGGCTGTCTATGCCTATTCTCTCCAGTGTTTTGATCATGAAGTGATGTTGTATTTTGTCAAAGGCCTTCTCTGCATCTATCAAAATGATCATGTGGTTTTTGTGTTTTAGCTTGTTTATGTGGTGTATTACATTGATAGATTTCCATATGTTGAACCATCCCTGTGTTCCAGGGATGAAGATTACTTGATCAAGGTGGATAATGCTTTTGATGTACTGTTGAATTTGGTTTACAAGAATTTTGTTCAGGATCTTTGTGTCTATGTTCATCAGAGAAATGGGCCTATAATTTTCCTTTCTTGTGGCATCTCTGCCTGGTTTTGGAATTAGGGTGATACTAGCTTCATAAAAGGAGTTGGGATCTCTCCCTGTTCTCCAATTCTGTGGCACAGTTTGAGAAGAATTGGTTTCAGTTCTTCCATGAAGGTTTGGTAGAATTCTGCTGAGAAACCGTCTTGTCCTGTACTCTTCTTTTTGGGGAGGTGTTTTTATTACCTCTTCAATCTCGAAGGGTGTGATGGGTCTGTTTAGGAAATTAATCTGCTCTGGGCTTAGCTTTGTTAGGTGTATATGTCTAGGAACTTATCCATTTCTTCCATATTCTCCTGTTTTTTTATGGAGTAGAGGTTTTTGAAGTAAGTCCTAATAACCCTTCCTATTTCACTCAACCTGTTGTGATCTCTCCTTTTTCATTTCTAATTTTGTTGATTTGAAGTGTTTCTTTTCCTGCTTGATCAAATTGGCCAGGGGTGTATCAATCTTGTTAATTTTTTCAAAGAACCAGCTCTTTGTTTCATCAATTTTCTTAATTGTCCTCTTAGTTTTCAATTCATTAATTTCTGATCTGATCTTAATTAGTTCTTTCCGTCTGGAGCTTTTTGGGTTGGCTTCTTCTAGCTTTTCCAATGCCTTTAGATGGATGGTTAGGTTATTGATTTGGGATCTCTCTGTTTTTGTTGTGAAGGCATTTAGTGCTATGATTTTTCCCCTAAGGACTGCCTTCATTGTGTCCCTTAAGTTTTGGTATGATGTGTTCTTGTTGTCATTGAATTCTAGAAATTTTGCAATTTCATTCTTTATTTCATCCACAACCCATTTATTGTTTAAAAATGTGTTGTTCATCTTGAAACAAACTCACAATGCATGATACACATTCCCCTATTGATGAGGGCCCCTTTGAAAGTGGGAGGAAGGGGAGGAGGACAATGGAACCAATACTATGAATGTAAAATCAGAATAATATAAATAAAAAATATATATTGATTAAAAAAAAAGAGCAACCACTGGGAAGAAAAAAAAAGTGTGTTGTTCAATTTCCAGGATGTAGAGGGATTCCTGGTTTACTTTTTGTTGTTGATTTCTAGCATTACCGCATTGTGGTCTGATATCATGCAGGAAATTATATCAATTTTTTTGAAAATATGGAGGCAGGCTTTGTGGCCCAGTACATCATCTATTTTAGAGAAGGTTCCATGGGCTGCTGAGAAGAATGTGTAATCTGTAGATTTTGGGTGTAGTGTTCTGTATATGTCTGTTAGGTCTAGTTGTTCTATGGTGTTGCTGAGCTCTCTTACTTCCCTATTAATTTTCTGTTTGGATGATCTATCCATTGTTGATAATGGAGTATTAAAGTCCCCGACTATGATGGTGTTGGTGTTTATTTCTGTTTTGTTGCCAAGTAGATTTTGCTTTATGAATTGTGGTGCACCTGTGTTTGGTGCATAAATATTGATGACTGTGATATACTCTTGTTGGATTGTTCCCTTGATAAGTAAGAAGTGGCCTTCTTTGTCTTTTTTAGTTACTTTTGGTTTGAAGTCTATTTTATCAGATATAAGCATAGCTACACCTGCTTTTTTCTTGTTTGTGTTTGCTTGGAAAATCATTTTCCACCCTTTCACCCTGAGGAGGTGTCTGTCTATAGTGGTGAGGTGGGTTTCTTGAAGATAGCAGATTGAGGGGTCCAGTTTTCTGATCCACCCTGTTAGCTTATGTCTTTTGATGGGTGAATTAAGGCCATTAATATTCAGA